>JAQZBX010095432.1:0-11914 GCA_029593785.1 Cabassous unicinctus
GGGTCATTAGCCAAGTTAAAAAAGAGGCAGACATAGTCTCTTGAGCCATTTTCTTCAAAGTCAGATTTGAAGAATCGGGAAGTTTCCATGTTTACACCCATAGCAGCAAATACAATGGTAAAATTTTCCTCACTGTAGTCCACAACATCTTTGGATTTCTTTACCAAACCAGCCTGGCGACAGATTTGAGCTGCAATCTCATTGTGCGGTAAGCCAGCAGCAGAGAAGATAGGAATTTTCCGCCCTCTAGCAATACTCTTCATGCCATCAATGGCCGAAATCTGAATCACCTCTTCTGGATAGATTCGACACTGAGGATTGATTGGCTGGCCCATGATGTCAAGGAAATCCTCAGCCAGTACTACAGGGCCTCTGTCAGTGGGTTTTCATGATCCATTGAATACCTGACCAAGCATATCCTCAGACACTGGTGTCCAGAGAAAATCCCCAGTAAACTCACAAGATGTTTTCTTGGCATCTATACCTGAAGTCCCTTCAAACACCTGAACCACTGACTTCTAGAACTTGCCCTCTTCTTTGCGTGCCGTCTGGTAATGTCAAGTGGACAATCTCAGCATATCTGGGAAACTTAACTTGATCTAAGATCACTAGTGCACTATTGACTCCTGATACTGTCTGGTATGTGAGGAGAGGCTGGGAGATGTAGTTTCGGCTCACTGCCAGGGCCTGTTCCCAAGCTCCCACCACAAGCCCACTGGTGGGCATGGGTAACTTGGATGCAGTCCCATTCTTGATCCCCCATATCGCCTGCAATGCCATCTTGTCTCCTCTCTCCCTTGTATACCATTTTGATCTGAGAAGGTGCTTTGTATAATTTCAATCTTTTTATATTTATTGAGAGCTGCATTGTGCCCTAACATGTGGTCTATCCTGGAGAAAGATCCATGGGCACTTGAGAAGAATGTATAACCTGCTGAGTTTGGTTATAACTGTGATGGTTAGGCTAATGTGTCAACTCGGCCAGGTAATTGTGCCCAGTTGTTTGGTCAAGCAAGCACTGGGCTAATTGTAATACAAGGACATTTATGGACTTTAGTCACCAGTGCGTTTACTGCATAGATAGCTGATTACATCTACATCAGTCAGGGAGATTGCCATCAGCAATAAGTGACGCTTTATCTAATCAGTTGAGTGCCTTAAAAGGGGAAGTGATTTCAGCATTCAGAGAGAATTTCCCAGCTCTTCTTTGGACAGCCAATGTTTCCTGGAAACTCATCAAGGACCTTCATTGGACTTTCATTGGAGCCCCTGGTTTGCAGCCTGCCTGTGGAACCTGGACTTGTGTACCTCTACGGTCACGTGAGAGACTTATAAAATCTCGTATTATTGGCAGATATCTCTTGTTGATTCTGTTTCCCTAGAGAACCCTGACTGTATATGTCTGTTAGGTCTAACCTGCTTATCATATTGTTCAAGTTCTCTGTTTCCTCGTTTATCTTCTGTCTAGTTGTTCTATCTAATGGTGGGAGTGGTGTGTAGAAGTCTCCAATGATTATTGTAGAGATGTCTGTTTCTCCCTTCAGTTTGCCAGAATTTGTCTCATGTATTTTGGGGCACCCTTGTTAGGTGCATAGATATTTATGACTGTTATATCTTCCTGGTAGATTGTCCCTTTTATTAATATATAATGGCCTTCTGTATCTCTTATAAATTTTTTGCACTTAAAGTCTGTTTTGTCTGACATTAGTACAGCTACACCTGTTCTTTTTTGTTACTATTCACACGGGGTATCTTTTTCCAACCTTTCACTTTCACCCAGTTTGTATCCCTGGGTCTAAGGAGAGTTTCTTGTAAGCAGTATATGGATGGCACATGTTTTTTTTATCCATTCTGTCAGTCTATATCTTTTGATTGGGGAGTTTAATCCATTCACATTCATTGATATTGCTGTAAATGCATTGCTTACTTACACCATTTTATTCTTTGGTTTTCATAGGTTATATCATATTTTGTCTGTCTTTTTACTCTTTTGGTTTCCTTTTTGCTATTCTTTCTTCTATACTCTCCTCCAGGCTTCTTTCTCCTGTGTTTTTCTTTCAGGCTCTAAGTCTTCCTTTAATATTTCCTGCAAAGTTGTATTCTTTTTTGCAAACTCTCTTAGTTTCTGTTTGTTTGTGAATATTTTATACTCACCTTCATATTTAAAGAACAATTTTGCTGGGTAAAAAATTCTCGGCTGGCAGTTTTTCTCTTTCAGTATCCTAATTGTATCATACCACTGTCTTCTCGCCTCCATGCTTTCTGATGAGAAATCTGCACTAAGTCTTACTGGGTGTTCCTTATATGTGACAGTTTTCTTCTCCCTTGCTGCCCTTAGGATTTTCTCTTTATCTTTGATATTTGACATTCTGATAGTATGTGCCTTGGAGTAGGTCTATTTGGATTTATTCTGATTGTGGTACAGTGCACTTCTTGGACATGTAAGTTCATTTCTTTCATGAGAGTTGGGAAATTTTCTGCTATTATTTCCCCAAATACTCATTCTGCCCCCTTTCCCTTCTCTTCTCCTTCTGGAACTCCTATGACATGTATGTTGTATTTTGTGTTGTCATTCAGCTCCCTGAGCCCCTGCTCAATTTTTTCCATTCTTTTCTCTCTCTGTTCTTTTCTTTCTTCAATTTCAGTTGTTCTGTCTACAGTATCACTTATTCTTTCTTCTATCATTTCCAGTCTGCTGTTGTATGCCTCAAATGTGTTTTTGATCTCACCTATTGTGTCTTTCATTACCATGAGTTCTGTTACTTTTCTATTCAGGATTTCAAATTCTTCTTTGTGTTCGCTCAATGTCTTCCTGATGTAGTTTATCTCTTTAGCCATATTGTCTTTCAACTTATTAATTTGATCTTGGAAATTTGTGTGCATCTTGCTAATTAGTTCTCTCAAATCCTGTGTCTCTTCTGGGGCTTTGATATATTCCTTTTCTTGGGTCATGTCTTCCATTTTCTTAGTATGGCTTGTAATTTTTGGTGATGTCTAGGCATTTGATTAGGATGTAGTTTACTCAGATGCTCAATTTCTTTCTCTTTTGTAGGGATTTAGTGGCAGGAGGTTGTATGTTACTGTTGCTCTTTGAGTCTAGGTTTGATCTGGATTATTAGGATTGTCCCTGTTAGTTGCTCAAAACTAGACTCTGGATCCAGTAATTGGTTGCAGTCCTGCTTCCTAGGGCCTTGGAGGAAGAGGCTATAAAGGCTGGAAAAAGCTTCTCTTAATTTTCTCATGTGCACTTCCTTGGCCTGCCAGCAGATGGTGCTCTTTGGCAGCCCTCTCAGTTCAATGCCTGGTCAGAGTGTGTTGCTACACAGGATCAGATCAATGTGATAGAAGTTCCTGCCTGGAGCCTAAGAGCCTTGTAATTCAAACTTTCTCAGAGACAGTTCTCCAGCTTTCTCTGGCAGCCCCTTCCCTTTTCCTGGTAGGAAATATTTCCACTCCTCTCTGTGTCCTCAACTTGCAGTCCCAGTTAGTAGAGGAGATTGGGAAGGTTGGATTTCTCCAGTCCCGTGTTGGCTCCCAGGGCAAACAACAGTGTGGTTCTACCCAGTCTGGAAGGGCCAGTTAGACACAGCAGACCAAATTTGTGGGTCAGATGCTGAGTCAGCCCTAGGCTATGTCCCTCTCTTTCCCCTTTACTGCGGTGGTGGATCCCTGGAGTCCCCTTTGTCTATAGCCGCAGGCCCAGAGGCCTGAGAATTCTAAAGTGTCTTTAGTGTGGGTGAGGGTGCTGGCAGCAGCAGCCACTCGTTTCAACTCACAGTTCTGTCATTTTGATTCCCCTCCTTTGTCCTTCTCTCCTCTGGGCAGTGTCCAGCCTTTGCCTGGTGTCCTAAACCCTAGATGATCTTTTTCCAGGCTGTTTCAGCCTGTCCTCTAGCCATTTTTCTGGAGGAGAAGAGAGTCCCATATCTTTCTAGTCTGCCATCTTCCCGGAAGTCCCCTCTCTGTCTTTCTTAGACAGTCTGGCGTGGCTAGCTATACTACCTATAACAACAGCTAGCTGACTGCTGTACCAGTGCACTTACTATATTTACTAAACTTTACAATCCTTTGTACTTGAAACATGCTCTCTATTTCTTCTGGCATTTTTAGGGTATCCCCATACTCATGCAGTGGTCCACAACAATAAAGCAAGCAGGTGACCCCACCACACATGGAGGCAGCTGGCCACCCCGGGATATTCCTTCTTGTGACTCCCCAACCTGGCTTATACTTTTGGTCTGATGAATCCTGCCAACCACGCCAATTGTCCCCAGTAAGGCAAGGAACTGTGTAAGGCAGCAGCTTCCCACCACAATGATAGGGATAGGTCAGACCAAAGAAAGACTCGGACAAGTCCAGCTTTGTGAGTAATGAGCATTTATTTAGGGGGCTTATGTGGTGTCCTCATCCTTGGTGATGGGAGGATGTGATGGTTCCTAGCCTAGTTGTGGCCTAGTCCTTGTACTTGTCCTTGGCAGAGGGAGGAGAGATCGCACATCCCAGGCTTGACAACCACACTCACTGCCAGAGGAGAGGGGTCTTTTATGGGACATATCTACATGCAGCTGGGGTTGGGGTGGGTCTGCCTTCTAAAGTATGCATTGAATTGCTCAAGAATCAAAGGTACACAACTTGACAATAATTACCAAGGCACGTGGGGTATGCATGTGATTTTACAGGAAACAGATTCCTGTTTTTCAGCAGGGCAGAAGTTAAAGATTGTGAGCACTCAGTGGCTCTCATTTTCATCAGAGTTGTGCTGTCATCACCTCAGTCAATTTTAGAATGTTTTCATTACTCCAAAAGGGAAAATCCCATAGCCCCCTTTCCCTCTATGGTTGTCTCTACGAATTGATATATCTTCTTTGACATTGCTGCAACAATATTACAAAATTACTGTGAACTATCATCCATAAGTTACATTAGTCGAAATTTTTTGGTATATCACCATATTCTTAACACTTTGTAAAAGAAGAGCAATCTTATATTTATACTATTAATCACAATCTTCATCCCCCAGAGAAATCACTGTTACACAGTCCCTAGATTATTCTCTAGCTTCCTTTCAATTGACATTTACATCCACAGACTACATTTTTCAGCCACAATCTCATTTACAAACCATCAGTGTTACTTATACTCACTATGTGTTACCATCAACTCTATTCATTTCCTCACTTTTTATAATAAGTCTTATTAAATACACTATATACATTGGGAAGCAGATGTGGCTCAAGCAATTGGGTTCCTGTCTACCATATAGGAGGTCCAGGATTCGATTCCTGGGTCCTCCTGGTGAAAGGTAAACTGGCCCGCGCGGTGAGCTGGCCCGAGCAGAGAGCTGGCCCACACGGAGTGCTGGCCTGCGCAGGACTGCTGGCCCGGGTGGAGAGCATGACACAACAGCAACAACAACAACAAAAACAACAAAATACTACATACATAAGCATCAGCTCCCATTCTCAATCCATATTCTATTTCTTAGTAACCTATACTCTAGAGTTTACCTCCATGAGTTTACTCATCATATTTAGTTCATATTAGTGAAACCATACAATATTTGCCATTTGTGACGGGCTTATTTCACTTAACATGATATCCTCAAGGTTCATCTATGTTGTCATATGCATCATGATTTCATTCATTTGTCAGTTTGATGGATACTTGGGCTAGTTCCATATTTTAGCAATTGTGAATAATGCTGTTATGAACATTGGTGTGCAAATGTCAGTTCACATCCATGCTTTCAGTTCTTCTGAATATATTCCCAGTAACGGGATTGCTGCATGGTACAGCAGTTCTATATTCAGCTCCTTGAGGTACTGCCAAACTGTCTTCCACTGAGGTTGCACCATTCTCTGTTCCCACCCAGAGTGAAGGAGTGTTCCTATTTCTCCACATCCTCTCCAGCACTTCTTGTTTTCTGTTTTTTTTTTTTATTTTAAATAATGACATTTCATAAGGTGTGTGTAGCAGTTTGGCATTGTTTGTGAATTCCAAAAATAGATATTGGATTATGTTTGTAAACTGGTTTGTTCCTCTGGGCATGATTAAATTATGATTAGGGCTTTGATTGGGCCACATCGTTAGGATGTTGAGTCCCTGCCCCCTTGGTGGGCAGGGACTCACAGAGAAAAGACATGGCAGAGGACAGTTTGGAGTTTTGATCCTGGAGCTGGGAAAGTAAACACACAGAGAAACAGATACATGAGGAAGGAGAGAATGTGTCATTAGACTCTGCAGAGGCCCCAGGAAGAGAGATGAGCCATTTGCCCAATAGTCTACAGCTGGCCTTGTGGAGAGAGCAGAGCAGCAGAGCCTGGAGAGAAATGAGCCCCAGGAAGAGAGGAAACCATGGAAGCCTGAACCCTTGCAGGCATTGGTAGCCATCTTGCTCCAATATGTGGCAACAGAATTTGGTGAGGGAAGTAACTTATGCTTTATGGCCTGTTAACTGTAAGCTTCTACCCCAAATAAATACCTTTATAAAAGTGAACAGATTTCTGGTATTTTGTATCAGCACTCATTTTGCTGACTAATACAGTATGACATGATATCTCATTATAATTTTGATCTGAATTTTCCTAATAGCTAGTGATGTTGAGCATTTTTTCATGTGCCTTTTGGCCATTTGTATTTCCTCTTTGGAAAAATGTCTATTCAAGTCATTTGCTCACTTTTTAATTGGGTTGCTTGTCTTTTTTTTTTTTATATACAGGGACTGGGGATAGCCGGTGCTCAACCACACCGGCCTCCCTAAATTGTTTTTTTCGTCTGTTTTGTTTGTTGTTTGTTTTTGTTTATTCAGGAGGCACTGGGAACTGAACCTGGGACCTCTCATGTGGGAAGCAGGAGCCCAACCGTTTGAGCCACATCCGCTTTCTTGCTTGTCTTTTTAACATTGAGTTGTATGATCTCTTTAAATAACATGGATATTAAATCCTTATCCAATATATGGTTTCCAAATATTTTCACCCAATGAGCAGTCTGACTTTTTGCTTTCTTGGCAAAGGCTTTTGAAGAAGAAAAGTGTTTAATTTTGAGGAGGTCCCATATATCTATTTTTTCTTTTGTTGCTCGTACTTTGGGTATAAGATTTAAGAAACTTACTGCTTTCTGCCAGATCTTGAAGATGTTTAGCTACATTTTCTTCCAGGAGTTTTATGGCTGTAGCTTTTATATTTAGGTCCTTGATCCATTTTGAGTTAATTTTTTATAAGGTGTCATATAGGGGTCCTCTTTCTTTCTTTTGGATATGGATATCCAGATCTCCCAGCACTATTTGTTGAATAGACTGTTCTGGCCCAGCTGGAGGGTTTGATGGCCTTGTCAAATATCACTTGACCATAGATGTGAGGGTCTATTACTGAGTTCTCGATTTGGTTCCATTAGTCAATATGTCTATCTTTATGCCAGTACCATGCTGTTTTTACCATTGTAGCTAAGTAATATGCTTTAAAGTCAGGAAATGAGACTCCTCCAACTTTGTTCTTTTTTAAAGACATTTTTGGCTATTTGGGGTGCCTTAGCCTTTCAAATAAATTTGATTGTTTTTTTTTATTTCTGCAAAAGGCTTTTGGGATATTTGTTGGGATTGCACTGAATTTGTATATCATTTTGGGTAGAATTGACATTTTAATAATGCTTAGTCTTCCAGTCCATGAATGCAGAATGTTCTTCCACTTGTTTAGGTCTTCTTTGGTTTCTTTTAACAATGTAGTTTCTAATACAGATCCTTTATGTCCTTGGTTAAGTTTATTCCTAAATATTTACTTCTTTTAGTTGCTATTATAAATGGATTTTTTTCCTGACTTCTTCCTTGTATTGTTCATCAGTAGTATATAGAAACTCTACTGATTTTGTGTATTAATCTTGTATCCCACCACTTTGCTGAATTCATGTTAGCTTTAGTAGCTTTCGTGTTGATTTTTTGGGATTTCCTAGATATAGGATCCTATCATGAGTGAATAGCGAAAGTTTTACTTCTTCCTTTCCTATTTGGTTGCCTTTTATTTCTTTTGCTTGTCTAATTGCTCTAGCTAGAACTCCTAGCACAATATTGAATAAGAGTGGTTACAATGGGCATCCTTTTCTTATTCTTGATCTCAGCAGGAATGCTTTCAGTCTTTCTCTGTTGAGTACAATGCTTGCTATGGGTTTTTCATGTATGTACTTTACCATGTTGAGAAAGCTTCCTTTTATTCCTATCTATTGGAATGTTTTTATCAAGAAAGGATGCTGGGGGACAGATGTGGTTCAGGTGGTTGGGCATCGGTCTCCCATATGGAGGGACCTGGGTTCGATCCCTGGGACCTCCTGGTAAAAATTAAAAAAAAAAAAAAAGGAGAGAGGTGTAGATGGTGCGTGGGCCACCAGGCCCTCTACGCGGGTGCGCTGCCAGGCCCCACAAGCCATGCACATCTCCTGACGTGGCAGGAGAGTGACACAAGGGAAAGCAAAGATGAGACGCACTGAAAGACCAGAAACTAAGGTGGCGCAGGCAAGGGGATGCCTCTCTCCCACAGGGAGGTCCCAGATTTGGTTCCTGGTGCCTCCTAAAGAGAACACAGATACAGAGAGCACACAGCAAATGGACACAGAGAGCAGACAGCAAGCGCAAACAACAAGGGGGAGGGGAATAAATAAATAAAATAAATTAAAAAAAAAAAGAAAAAAAAGAGAAAGGATGCTATATTTTTTCCAATGCTTTTTTTGCAATTGAGAGGATCATATGATTTTTCTTCTTCAATTTATTAATGTGGTATATTACACTAATTGATTTTCTTGTGTTGAACCATGCTTGCATACCTGGGATAAAACACACTTGATCATGGTGCTTAATTCTTTTCTTTTTTTAAACAAATCAATTTATTGATACATTAATAAAACATGCAATTCATCTGAAGTGTACAATCTATGGTATTTGGTATAATCACATAGTTATGCACTCATCACTTCAATCATTATTAGAGCATTTTTATTATATCAATAATAATAATAATAATAAACAAAAACCAGACAAACAAACAAGAAAATTCCTCACCTCTCAATCTCTCTATGTTCCCCTGCTGTACATAGTTGCTTTTTCTGGCTATTCTTGCACAATTATTTATTTGTTTATTAAGCAGTTTTATTGAGATATATTCACATACCATATGATCTATCCAAAGTGTATAATCAATGACTTTTAGTATAATCACATTGTTGTACATTCATCATGTCAAAAATTTTAGAACAATTTCATTACTCCAAAAAGGAAGACTCTATACCCCTTAGCATTCCTTCCCCAGCCCTATATAACCCCAATCCAATTTCATCTTTATAAATTGATTTATATTCACATTTTATATAAATGGAACCATACAATATGGAGTACTCTTTGTCTGGTCTCCTTCACTTAGTATAATTTTTTTTTTTGGTCTGATATTAACATTTTGTAGTATTAACCTACATTCTTTCCTCTTCAAAGAAAAACAGTCTTATATGCAATTTTACCCATATTCATATTTCACATAATATATTTATATTTCACATAATATATTTAGTTCATAATAGCACAATCATACAGCATTTGTCCTTTTGTGTCTGGCTTGCTTCACTCAACATAATGTCTTCCAGGTTCATCCATGCTGTCATATGTTTCATGACTTCATTTCTTCTTACCGCTGCATAATATTCTATCGTGTGTATACTTCACAATTTGTTTATCCATTCATCTGTTGATGGACACCTGGGTTGTTTCCCAGTTTTGGCTATGGTGAATAACACTGCTATGAACATCAGTGTGCAGATGTCTATTTGTGTCACTGCTCTCAGTTCTTCTGGGCATATACCTAGCAATGGTATTGCGAGGTACCATGGCAACTTTATATTCAATTTCTTTAGGAACTGCTCAACAGTCCTCCACAGTGGCTGTACCATTCTACATTCCCACCAATGGTGAATAAAAGTTCCTATCGCTCCACATCCTCTCCAACATTTACACTTTTCTGACTTTTTAATAGTGGCCATTCTGATAGGTGTGAAATGATATCTCATTGTAGTTTTGGTTTGCATTTCCTTAATCCCTAGTGATGTTGAACATTTTTTCATCTATTTCTGTGCCATTTGTATTTCTTCTATGGATATTTTTCAAGTCTTTTGCCCATTTTTTAATTGGACAGTTTGTATTTTTATTGTTGAGTTGTATGATATCTTTATATGTCATGGATATTAAACCATTATGAGATATGTGATTGCCAAATATTTTCTCCCATTGAGTTGGCTGCCTTTTCACTCTTTTGACGAATTCCTTTAAGGTGCAAAAGTGTTTAATTTTGAGGAGGTCCCGTTTATCTATTTTTTCTTTAGTTGCTTGTGCTTCAGGTATAAGGTTTAAGAAACTACCACCTAACAAAATCTTGAAGATGTTTTCCTATATTTTCTTCTAGAACTTTTATGGTTGTTGTTTTTGTATTTAGGTCCTTGATCCGTTTTGAGTTAATTTTTCTATAAGGTGTGAGACAGGGGTCTTCTTTATTTTGGATATGGCTATCCAGTTCTCCCTGCACCGTTTGCTGAATAGACTGTTCTGGCCCTGCTGGGTGGGCTTTAGCAGCCTTGTCAAAAATCACTTGACCATAGATGTGAGCGTCAGTTTCTGAGTTCTCGATTTGGTTCCATTTGTCAATCTGTCTGTCCTTATTCCAGTACCATGCTGTTTTTACTACTGTAGCTAAGTAATATGCTTTAAAGTCAGGAAATGAGAGTCCTTCAATTTTGTTCTTCTTTTTAAAGATATTTTTGCCTATTTGGGGTCCCTTACCCTTCCAAATAAATTTGATTATTGGCTTTTTGATTTCTGCCAAAAAGACTGTTGGGATTTTTATTGGGATTGTATTGAATCTGTACATCAGTTTTGGTAGAATTGACATCTTAATGATATTTAGTCTTCCAGTCCATGAACACAGAATGTCCTTCCATTTGTTTAAGTCTTCTTTGGTTTCTTTTAGCAATGTTTTGTAGTTTTCTGAATATAGGTCCTTTATGTCCTTGGTTAAGTTTATTCCTAAATATTTGATTCTTTTAGTCACTATTATAAATGGTTTTTTATTCTGACTTCTTCCTCATATTGCTCATCAGTAGTGTATAGAAACACTACTGATTTTGTGTATTAATCTTGTATCCCACCACTTTGCTGAATTCATGTATTAGTTTTAGTAGCTTTCTTGTGTATTTTGGGGGATTTTCTAGATATAGGATCCTATCATTGGTGAATAAGGAAAGTTTTACTTCTTCCTTTCCTATTTGGTTGCCTTTTATTTCTTTTGCTTGTCTAATTGCTCTAGCTAGAACTCCTAGCACAATATTGAATAAGAGTGGTTACAATGGACATCCTTTTGATATTCCCAATCTCAGCAGGAAAGCTTTCAGTCTTTCACAGTTGAGTACAATGCTCGCTATGGGTTTTTCACATATGTACTTTACCATGTTGAGAAAGCTTCCTTTTATTCCTATCTATTGGAGTGTTTTTATCAAGAAAGGATGCTATATTTTGTCCAATGCCTTTTTTTTGCATCAATCAAGAGGATCATGTGATTTTTCTTCTTCAATTTATTAATGTGGTGTTTTACACTAATTGATTTTCTTGTGTTGAACCACCCTTGCATACCTGGGATAAAACATACTTGATCATAGTGTATAATTCTTTTGATGTGCCTTTGGCTTTGGTTTGCAAGGATTTTGTTGAGGAATTTTGCATCTATATTCATTAGAGAAATTGGTCTGTAGTTCTTTTTTTTGTAGTGTCTTTATGTGGTTTTGGCTCATAGAATGAGTTTGTAGCACTCCTTCCTCTTCAATTTTTTGAAAGAGGTAGAGCAAGATTGTTATTAGATCACATTTGAATGATTGGTAGAATTCACCTGTGAAACCA
>JAQZBX010095433.1:0-11914 GCA_029593785.1 Cabassous unicinctus
ATCTAGTTTCTTGAGTCAACCTCTATTTTGCTTGTTCTTTGTTCTTTTCCTCCCCCTCTCCCTTTCCAGATCCATTTTCTGCCCTCCTCTGTTGAACTGAGCTCTGTGCTCTGGTCCTTATGGATTGCATTTCCTAGGATTCCCTTGTCTTCTTGTTTTAGGTTGAACTGTGACCCCCTCCCCTTCCCACCAAAAAAGGTATATCGAAGTCCTAATCCCCAGTACCTAGAATGTGACTTTATTTGAAAATAGGGTCATGGCAGATGTAATTAGTTAAGATGAGGTCATACTGGAGTAAGGTGGGCCCTTAATCCAATATGACTGGTGTCCTTATAAGGAGAGAAAAGACACAGACACAGGAGAGAAGATGACCATGTAACAAGAGAGGCAGAGATTAAGTGTGCAACTGCAAACCAAGGAATGCCAAGGATTGCCAGCAAACTACTAGAAGCTAGGAAGAGGGAAGAAAGTATTCTCCCCTACAGGTTTCAGAGGGAATATGGCCTGCCAACACCTTGATTTTGGACTTCCAACCTCCAGTACTGAGACAGTAAATTTCTGTGGTTTAAAGTCACCAAGTTTGTAGTAATTTGTTACAGCAGCTCTAGGAAGCTAAGACACAGTTGCTTCACCATCCCCTCTGCTCACAGCTCCATAAATAGTCCCTTCATTAAACTCTCTTCATTTAATCCTTTATGTGTTCTAGGGTTTTTTCTTATACCTCAATTGAGGCAGCTAATTTGCTGTGTGACCCTGAGAATATCACACTACTTCTCTAGGACTAGGGAACCTGACAACTGATACCAAGTTTTATCAGTTAGGAAGCTTTTGGATGCAAGTAACTGAAAAAGTAGTTAAGCTAAATTAAACTAAACATAACACCTAATAAGAGGTTTATTAGCTCATGGAACAAGCCATCTGGAGTTAGGACAATCCCAAGGTTGCTTAGTTTAGTAGTTTAATGACATCTCAGCTCTTCTTCAATTTGTATGACTTCTCTCTTTTACCAGCTTCCCCCAGGGCATAGATGGCTGGTGTGGCTCCAGGCATCACATAAAGATTCAGTGATTTCCAGCAAAGAGGAAAGCTATTCTATTCCATTTACTTCTTTATTAGCAGAAGTTCTCCAGCCAGCCATTCTTCAAATCACAATGGCCAAGGTTGAGTCACATGTCCACCCTAAACAGATCACTGGCAAAGGGACAGACAACTGTGCTTGGCCCAGACCAATCATGATTGACTCCATGATGATCTGGGGAGAAGGACCACCTTTTTCTGAATATATGGTTTAGTAGGTGGTGATACTTGAATAAAATTGAGGTTCTGTCATACAATGAGTGTGTGTGTGAGGCAGACTGAGGACAATTGGTTGTTTGTTGATAGGGCAGCCAACAGTGTCTGCCCTAGGAAAATCACATGAAGTCCCTGAAATGCAGGAACCATGATATCCCACATTGAGCCATAGGTATGAAAATTCAAGTGCTGTCAGAAGAAAACACAATAAATGAGACATTTCCTCCAAAATGCCTGGACTTTTCTTCAGTTCTTCTCATTTTGCTCTTCATAATAAAAGCTTGCAGTTATAGATGGCTTTCACAACTTTTCTTTGCACATGACCTGGAGATGTCAAACAGTTAATCTGCTAAAGAAATCATGCTACTGTGTGTGACATAGGTGGGAAATGTGGAGGACATTGCTAATAGCCTACCCAGCATCCATTCTCTGAACTCCTACTTTCAAACTGTACTCCTCAGCTTCAGAGGAGAATCCTCATGATTTTGAGCCATTTGGAGCCTGACATTCCTCTGGAGATGGTTACAGGTCCAGGCACAGGCAAGTTGGCCCAATCAGATTGAAGGGAAGGACTGAAGTCATGCCTGGGGAAGGAAGAACATAGCCCTTATTGCTACTGGCAGCCATCTTGTGAACATGAGGGGAGCAAGTATTAAATTGAATCTGGCGTGGAGGAAGGCAGAGATGAGAGAGGGAAAGAAAGTAGGAAGACCTCAGTCAACTGCATTTTTGAGCCAAATCTGGTGCTATCCACCTCTGATCTTGTTAAGCAAGATGACAGCATTCCTTATGGGTTAAGCCAGCTTGAATGGGAGTCTTCAGTTACTTGCAGCTTAGAGCATCCTTGCTGAAACAGACATCCATTATTATTTTCTTTTACAAATGATGAAACAATAAGAGAAAGTAAGTGAACTGCTTCAGGTCCTACACCCAAGGGAGTGTTAGAACACTTAGAAGCCCAGTCTTCTGATCTACAGGGAGAATTTTTCCTTCCACTCAATTCCCTCCTGTCATGAGGGACTACTTTTCAGGGATGAGAAGTTATCTTGATTTGATCTGAGGAGTCTGAGAGAAAGAGTGAAATGTTCCCTAGAAGCACCAATAGGGTCAGGCTGAGAAATCTAATTCCCTCTGGGTTGGCTGCTGGCTGCCATCTGGATGGAGATAATTATTACCCTGCCCTTTCTTTGTTTAACTGGCTCTGTAGTGAGAACAATGGATTCCAATGAATTGTGCTGGTAAACAATATCTTCTGCTTTCTAGGGGGAACCTTACAACACAAAGAATGAGGTTGCCCCTAAGAGGGAGGGAGGTGGTTAGAAAGGCGGATAGACTAAAGAGCCATGGCAACAGGCAACTCTGAGGTTGGTCATGGGGAAAGGTCAGGCTCTGGCAGACCCAATATCTAGAGCCTTTGTGGGAAGATTGTCAGCTCCTGTCCGGAGATGCCGCTTCCACCCCCCACCTTCTGCTCATTCTGGGCCACTAAAGTAGCTCGCTGGTAGATTCCCTGTTGCTGGTTGGTTTCTGCAGGAACCAGCCTCTAGAGAGGAGTTTAGCATGTAGGATGTCTCTTAAAGCATGCCCTTGAGATCAACACCTGTTAGGAGAGGGGAAGGGAGCAGAATTGGGCGGAGGAGGGAAGCTGACCTGTGATGCAGGCATGAAGACAACCTTGGCTTGATCCCAGGGGAGCTGAAATGATTCATCAGAGCTTCCCAACTTTGGTTGACCTGGTCTGGCGTCTGTATGCTTGTCTTCATCAGCCATTGGGTTGGATAGTTCCTGGAAGGGCACAGCTTTGGGCAAGGTGGCTCTCTGCAGCTGAGACAATCTTGAAGGGACTGACCACCGAGGGTTGACTGCTGACGGCACTCCCGGCAGCTGGGACCACCGGTCCTTTTCTTTTGTTGTTTATTGTGGTAAATTATACATAAAATTATTTTAACCATTTTAAGTGTACATTTCTGTGACATTAAGTACATTGATAATGCTGTGCAACTTTCACCACTATCTAATTCCAGAATGCTTTCATCATCCCAAACAGAAACTCATACCTGTTAAGCAATAATTCCCCATTCCACCCTCCTCCCAGCCCCTGGTAACCATCATTCTGCTTTCTGTCTGTCTGAATTTGCTTATTCTAAGTATTTCATATAGGAAGTATAAGATAAATCATACAATATTCATTCTGTTCAGTCTGGCTTAATTCACTGAACATGGTATCTTCAAGGTTCACCCACATTAAAGCATGTGTCGGCACTTCATTTCCTTTTATTGCTGAATAATATTCCATTGTATATATATATACCACATTTTGTTTATCCATTCATCTGTTTATGGATACTTGGGTTGCGCCTACCTTTTGGCTATTGTGAATGATTGTGGCAGTTTGAAATTATTTTATGAATCCCAAAAAGAGAAAGATTATTTCTGTGGGCTGGTCTACTCCTGTGGGTATGAGCAAGCTTTTCTTTTCTTTCTTTCTTTCTTTTTTATTTTTTTAAGTTAGGTCAGTAAGAAGAATTTATTGGGAAATAGGGGAAAAGAACAGAGCTTGCTGAGTGATTGGAGAGAAAGACAGAAATATGCACCGAGATTTGGTATGGGTTCCTCTAGGCAGAGAGAGTGAGCTCTGGCTTGTGTAGTTACCTTTTAAACTATTAATTATTCCTCCCCTTGCTAATGCTAAGGGGAGGGGCCCCAGCTGTTATTGGCTACCTCACTGATGGTGGGGGCCAATGGTGAGGACTGTTTGGAATTTCTGGGGCCAAGGGGAGGTCCTGGAAAAAGTTAACTGAGACCTCAAGGTCTTAGCACGGTCTTGCGGCCATGTTGTCTGTCGGCCATGTTGTCTGTCGGCCATGTTGTGGCTTGTCTTTTCCTCGTTTCCCTGTACTAACCTGCCTCAACTTCCCCCTCAGAGAGTTCATGCCCTTATTCTTAAGGGGGTGCTGAGGGGTGATGGTCATTCTTTTGTAGATGAGCAGCCTTTTCATTTGGGCTAAGACATTGAGGTGTGATTTAGGTTGAGTCTCTCCCCTCTTGTTGGGTCCAATAAAATATGGAGACACACCAGAAAAGACAGCTCTGCCATTTTTGACCCTGCTATGTGACAGAAAGGAGAGGCTCAGCAGCTGAAGGCCTGGGGAGAGATGAGCCATTTGCCTGATAGCTTGCAGCTGAAATCGGGAAGAAAAGGGAGAAGACGAGCCTGAGAGAATAGGCCCGGTAAAAGACAATCCCTATGCCTGGTTGCCCTCAGCTGAGCTCTGAGAGATGGTACATCCTGGAAGGGAAGGCAGAGACCAGGCAGAGATCGCCCACCATCTTGCTTCAACACATGGCAGCTGACTTGGGTGAGAAAGCACCTCCTATGGTGCCTTGAGTTGGACTTTTCATGGTCTCAGAACTGTAAGCTTTTACCCCAAATAAATACCCTTTATAAAAGCCAACCCTTTTCTGGTATTTTGTATCAGCAGCCCTTTGGCAACAAAACAACAATACTGTAAACATTGGTATACAAATATATGTTCAATTCCCTGCTTTAAATTCATTGGGGGTGTATACTTAGAAGTGGAATTATCAGGTCTTATGGTAGATCTATGCTTAACTGTCTGAGGAACGGCCAGTTTTCTATAGCAATTGCACCATTTTACATTCCCACCAACAATATATGAGGGTCCCTATTTCTTTACATCCTCACCGAAACTTATTTTCTGTTTTTTTTTTTTTTTTTAATAATAGCAATTCTAGTGGGTGTTAAGTGGTATCTCATTTTAATTTTAATTTTAATTTGCCTTTCTCTAATGGCTAATGATGTTGAGCATCTTTTTATGCACCTATTGGCCATTTGAATATCTTCTTTGGAAAAATAACTATTCAAGTCTTTTGCCATTTTTAATTTGGGTTGTTTATCTTTTTGTTGTTGAGTTGTAGGGGTTCCACCATTTCTTCTTGAAGGGGAATATGGGTGATACATTTCTGTATCCATCTCACCTGCCCTCATCAACCATTCCTGGGAACTTCCCATCCTAGAATCAATTTCCTTATATTCAAGATAGTACTGCATTAGTGTGAGATGCATTAGCCTGCATTGTCCAAATGTGTATTATAGTGGGAGTCTTCTGGAGACCCTGCCTTCACCTTCTGTTCCATCAATGGTGATGCTACAGGGGAAGGGGCTGTTTGCACCACCTCCATCTATACCTCATGCTTGCTGTGGGCCCAGGGGGAGGGGTGGGGATGCAAAGTAACTAGGAAGGCCAAGCCTTAAGGCTTAGGGGCTACCTCTCAGCTTCAAGGTCAAGCAGCAGTCCTGGCCTTTTAAGGATGGCCAGTTGAATGGGGCATGCCTCAGGTCAGAAGCGGTGCCTAACCACAGCCTGCGATTGTATGACGTGAGTCAGTTGCAAAGCCTGACTGTGTCTCTTTTTCCTCATCCATAAAATTTAGATGATGACTTCTTTTCTGCTTCTTGGATAAGACTATTGTGAAGGTGAACAGAGTAAAAAATATGAAAGCAAAAAATGAAAATGCCTACAGAATTGTGAGATATTGCTATGATCATGTTTGCTATTATTGTCAGTGGCTGATGGACTGACATGTAAAGCCATACCCATGCACCACAGCCTATCCTAGGAAAGACAAATGCAAAATGCAAAGCGTTTGACTCAGAGCAAATGGCTCCTTCCGCAGGCACCAATTTCCCCTAGAGAGGAACCATATGCTTTCTTCCCTCGAAGGCCCCACTGGAATCTCACCTCTCTAGCCCTCAGTGAAGGTCAGTTCTTTGACTCTTCTGACCTGTGTCTACTCCTTTGCACGCTTACTAACGTGATCTTCTGAAGTCTTGGTTTGGAGTGTGTTCCTGGATTAGAATCAGCCCTTGGAGGGCAGGGATTGTCTCTGTTCTCTTTCCTGTCCAGAGCTGCCTTAGGCTTTGGGGAGCCAAGTTGTTCTAATCAGAGTGTGGCTCACAGCTGAGAGGAGCTGGTGTGAGTGCTTTGAGGGTGCCCAGAATGGGCTGAAATTTGGGCAAGGGGTCAGAGCTGCCCCTTGGCAGGTTAGGAACTTTGTTTACTAATAGGTTATCAGCACTGGAAGAGAGTTTAGTGATCATTTGTCACACTTCCTGCCACTTCTCTCCCCCCTACCCCCAATTCAATTTTCAACAAATATTTTTGGAGCACCTTAAACACGCCAGGCCCTGTTCTGGGTGTGGGAGATGTTGCATTGGACAAAACAGAGTAAACACCCTGGCCTTGTGGAGCTTACATGCTGGTTGGGGGTGGGAGCACATAATATATAAACTATCCAACAAACTATGTATTGTGTCAGATAGTGGTAAATGCATAAAGAAAAATAAAGCAGTTAAGATAGCAGGTAGTGCCAGAGATAAAGGGGGGAGGGGTGCTATTTTCAATAGGGTGGTCAGGACAGGCTTCTCTGGGAAAGTGGCATTTGAGCAGAGATGTGAAACAGGTGAAGGAGTAGCCACGTGGATATCTGAGGGAAGGACATTCATTCCTAGGGGAGTGAACAGCATGTGCAAAGGCCCTGAGGTGGGACTTTACCTGGCAGGTTTGAGGTACAGCAAGGAGGCCAGGTGACTGGAGCAGGGTGGTGGAAGGGGGGAGGATAGGTAGGAGATGGTCAGAGAGGTGGTAGGAGGGTCTGGGAGGAGCACACACCCCGTAGGACGTTTCAAGGCTTTGCAAGGACCCTGCTTTTGCTTTCAGTGAGGTGGGGAGCCATTACAGGCTTCTGAGCTGGGGAGTGACATGATCATGATCTGACTTAGGTTTACCCTCAGCCTGGTAAGTTAATAGACAACAGGAGGCAAAGGGTGGAAGTTAGGAGATGGTAAGTCTATTGGATTGGGTGTTAGCAGTGAGGTGGTGAAAGTGGTTGGATTCTGGAAGCATCTTGAAGGTAATGTTGGCAAGATTTGATGATAGATAAGGGAACTGATCCAAAAAGTGATTTGGACTTAAGAGAAGTGATTTGCCTCCAGTTGTACGGCTAGTTAGGGGCAGACCAGGGCCAGAATAGCCCAGAATATAGTGGACTCTGGGCCTAAGCCATGCTCCCATGTGTGTGACGTGCTTGTCAGTTCAAGGGCATGTGCCTGTGTACATGTGAGGGTGACTGTGTGATAGTGTGCTTTTGTGTCCATGGGCATGGGAGGGCAAGTGAAAGCAGGAGGAGAGCTGCCTTTTGGCTGACCACCTCTTGCTACTGAATTAGTGACCATTTTGTGTCTCTCCCCATATCCATCCTGCTCATGCCTCTTGGCACCTTCCAGCTCATTCCTTCCACCCCCACTCCTTCTGTTCCTGGGTCTGGGCTAATCTGGCTTTCATGAAGCAGCCCTTTCCCCATCTGCTTTTACAATGGAGAGGAAATATTGAGCCCTTAGGGCTTTTCCTGACTTCTCTTTTTTCCACATGTAATTCTCTCACTCTGAGTCCCAGCTGACCAGCTCTGTGACCGGGCATCTTTTTGTGGCCCAGGGCTGAGATGGGGATAGAATGGGATGACAGATGGAGAGGGTAAGAGAGGACCTCTCACATAAGACAGAAAGAGTGCCATGGTGAGGAGCCTCTGTGTGTCTCCAGGAGAAGCAGGTCCTCAGTGATCACTTGAGAAAAATAGCTATGACACCAGCTAGGGAAGGGATTCCCAGTGGAATATTGAAAAGACCTCACAGGGCCACCCCTGTGGCCCAGGATTCTTTCTTATGGTTTTGCGGGTGGACCTCTCCTGGCTCTGCCACTAACAGTTCAACGTGAGGCTCAGGAGATGCTTGCCTTGGTCACCTATCTTAGACGTACTCACCGGGAATTTATATAGGCCCTTAGCAAATCCGTTCATATTTCAGCTTGCCCAGGAATGCTGGCAGCAACAGGGATCTGGAAGAGGCAAGGAATGGATTCTCCTGCAGAGCCTACTGCAGACACGGCAATTTTGGCCCATTGGTACAGATTTCTGACTTCTGGTTTCCAGAACTGTGAGAGAATGAATTTCGGTTGTTTTAGGCCACCAAGCTTATGCTACTTTGTTACAGCAACTGCGGGAAACCAACACAAGAATCTGTACACATTCCTGTTGCTAGCGAGCCTTGGCTGAGGCTGCTCTCCCGCTGCTTTGCAACTCCTCTCTGCCCACCGCACTCCTGCCCCTGCTGCGAAACATTCCTGGACACCCCATCTCCTGTGAGGCTGTCACTGGTTCCCACAAAGTGCCCAGTGCTTTTAGTTTACTGCTTGTGTGTGTCTGGGCTCCCGTGGAGGCGGTAACTGCTTGGGGCATTTCTTGTTGTTCCTCTAAAGCCTGAGTGATGTGAGACCTACACATGGAAAGCTCGGGGCCCGTGAAACCTGGTTATGCTCACCCCTCCTCGGCCTCCTCCTTCTCTTCCTCCCACCCTGCCACGCACAGTTGGCTTATTTAGAATTAGAAGATACTCAAGTTGGAAGGGGCTCGAGGTTCCAAGGCAGAAAACGCCTGCCTACTCAAGGAAGGAATGCCTCGTACGCTGCTTCACAGAGATGAAGGGCAAGTCCGGCCTGCTTGGTTTCAGTGTCAGTGCAGCCCGCTGTTGGACAATGTGGGCGGTCTAATTCAGTTGTGCTCGAGGTCTCAGGCACTGACAGAGCAGTGAGGATGTGGTGCTTGTCCTCAGGGAAGTCACAGGTTGGTGGGCAAAGCAGACAAGGCAAATCTGTGGTAAGAACTTGGAAGAGATGGACGTTAGGGCAGAGGGAGCGTCGTGGCGGGATGCTGGCCAGCCTGGGAGGCAGTGTGAGGGCCACAGCATGGTCCCAGAGGAGGAGGTGGTCAGCTGCATGTTTAAAAAAAGTCCAAATTAGTTTCCTTTGGCTGCCTAACAAGTTACCACCATCTTGGCGGCTTAAAGCAATGAAGATTTATTCTCTCGCAGTTGTGGAGGCCGGAAGCCTGAAATCAGTATCAGGAGGTGGAAATCAAGTTGTTGGCAGGGCTGAGTTCCCTCCAGACACTCTAGGGGAGAAACTGTTCCTTGCTTCTTCCTGTTTTTTCCTCCCACCTCTCAGGCCGCCTCACTCCAGGCTCTGCCTCCATCTTCACATGGCCTTCTCCTCTTTTGTCTGTGTCAAATCTCCCTCTGCCTCTCTCTTATAAGGGTACCCATGATTGCATTTCGTACCCACCCAGACAATCCAGGACAATCTCCCCAACTCAAGAGCCTTACCTTAATCACACATGCAAAGTCCCTTTTCCTTGATAAAGTAACATTTATAGGTTTCAGTGATTAGGACCTGATGTCTTTGGGGCCACCACTCCGCCCACTCGAGAGGAGTAGAAACTGGCTGGTGAAGGAGAGAAGGACCTTCCAGGCAAGCGGACAGCGTGTGCAAAGGCACTTGAGCAGCACTGTGATATCTGCAAATCTTCTCCTCCAAGGGGCAGCCTTTGGTGATATGAAGAAGTCTGGAATCAAGGTGGCAGCAGAGTCATGCTTCCTCGGAAGTCTGTAGGGAATGATCTAGCCCGTGCCTCTCTCCTGGCTTCTGGCTGTGGCTTGTGAGCGATCCATGGCATCCTCTGCCTCTGTGTCACATGGCCCTCTGCCTGTGTCTCCTCTCCCCTTCTTATAAGGACACCAGTCATATTGGATCAGGGACCCTACCATGCTCCATATGACCTCACTGGAACTTTCCTAGTTCCATCTGTAACGACCCTATTTCCAAATAAGGGCACATTTGGAGGTACTAGGGATTAGGACATTAGCATATCTACTTTTGGGGTGCACAGTTCCACCCATAACCCACACCTGTCCTCATCCTCCCCACCTAACCCTCCACACTGCCTCTTCCTTCTTCCTGCATGCTCTCTGCCTGCTGGTCATCCAGCCTCTTGCCCAGGACCCCCGACTGCCTGCCTGGTGTCCACCTGCCTCCTTGCCCCATAGGACTTGCTCCCTTTAGCTGCCCTGGCTGGCAGCTGGGTCTGTTCCCCCCCTTCCATTCCTGGCTTCTTCTCCAACCTGCCTCTCCCTGTGTGGTGCTGGGCTTCCACATGCAGCCACATGTGAGATGACACATTTTACCAACACTCTGCTGCCGTCAGGGCTGTCTTCCTGAGGCCTGCCCATGTTGTGCTTCCGCAGCTGAGATCTTTGCCTCCCACGTGGACTGCTCCTCTGTCTGCTCTTCCAACAAACCCCTCAAGGGATTTCTCTTCCAGGAACACGGTCCTTACCACGCCGGCCCTTGGGGAACTCGTCTTTCTCTCTACTTACTTTCTAGCTTCCATTTGGCCTCTGTCCCAGGCTATCTAGTGACAACTTCTGTATTTCATCATGTTCTACTTTGCTAGGCTGCTGAAATGCAGATACTGTAAAATAGGTTGCCTTTTAACAAGCTTACAGTACAGGGCTGAGAAAAATGTCTGAATCAAGGCATCATCAGGTGATGCTTTTTCTCTGAAGACCAGCTGCCAAGTGATCCTGGACTCCTCTGTCACATGGCAAGGCATGTGGCGGCATCTGCTGGTCCCTCCCTTCTCTTCCCGGTTTCTTTGCTTTCAGCTTCTTGCTTCCGTGGCTTTCTCTCTCTGTCTGTATTTCATTCTTTTATAAAGGACTCCAGTAAGAGGATTAAGAGCCACCTGGAATGAGGTGGGCCACATGTTAAGATCTTCCTTACAATGGGTCCACACCCACAGGAATGCATTAACTTTAAGAACATGCTTTTCTGGGGTACATGTATCTTCAAACCATTACACGTCAAACGCTCTTATTGCATGATACCTTTTGTCATGCCTATGCTTTTTCTGCCTAACAAACTCTAAACTCCTAGGCCAGAATTGCTTTTTGAAAAACCTTTTTATTGACATTTAATATGCATATAGACAGATACGTATTTTATAAGTATGTATTGTGCTGCTGATATTTTACAAACTGAACTCATCTATGTGACCAGCAACCAGATCAAGAAACAACACATCACCAGCACCTCGGCAGCCAGCCCCCTCTGTGACCCCTTCCAGCCTCTGTCAGCCCCAAGGATAGCCACCAGCCTGACTCTCCAGTATAGATTAGTTGTGCATGGTTTTGTACTTTCTACAAATACAACCATATGGTATGCACCCTTTTGTGTCTGGCTTTTGTTGTTTGAAATTTGTTTGTAAAATTCATCCATATTGTGTGTGGTTGTAGATTATTCATTCTCATTGCTGTACAATAGTTTACTCTGGAAATATACTGCAATTTATTTATTCATCCACTCTATTGCTGATGAGCATTTGGGTAGTTTCTGGTTTGGCCATTACCGGTAGTGCCGCTGTGAATATTCCTATACATGTCTTTTGGTAAACATATGTGTGTATTTCTGTAGGACCTGTGCCTTGGAGTGGAATTGCTGGGTCCCAAGGCACGCATATGCTCAACTTTGTGGAATCTGCCAAGCAGTTTTCCGAAGTAACCGAACTAATTTACATTCTTACCAGCCATGTGTGAGAAGAATTATTTTTGTTCTTCTTTACGCCCCTGGCCCGGAAGGAGTAGACATAGTGCATTCAAGAAATGCTTGCTGAATGAGTAAAAAGAGGAGGATTTTCTTGGTGTCAGGTATTA
>JAQZBX010095434.1:0-11917 GCA_029593785.1 Cabassous unicinctus
GGAAATTTGAGTATATCTTTCTGATCTTTATCGTAGGAGCTGGAAGTTTGTAATTGCTAACAGTGAATGGAAGATTCAACACCCAACACAATAGCCAGCCTTTCACACAAAATTGCCTTGTGTCCCTCTGTGTCAAATATGTGCAGCTATGTTTTCCTAAGCAGAGTGCTAGTTCCCAGTTGTAGTTTGAATTATAAACATTATTGGTTCAAATAAGGCAAATCATGTTGTTTAACCGAATTCAAAATATCTTTCATATGTAGAAAAGCTCACTCTTACAGGAAAAATGCTTTTATGTTTACTCAGTAGAATAGTAAGTGATGATTAAATATTTACAGAGGCTGTGTACAAAATATATTGCACAACTCTGGTACTATTCTAAGTCACTGGCAGTCTCCAGTTTACAAATCCAGAGGAATTTCTGTTTCCATCTTCCTTAATCTCTCAGTAGCACTGAAAACAGTAGACCATCTGGTCCTTTAAACACTGTCTTATCTTGGTTTCTGTGACCCCACATACATCCGTGGTTTTCCAGCTATCTCATTAACTATGCTTGTCTTTGTTTCCTTTGCCAGATTCTTATTTGATTTTTATTGGCCTCTTCAATAGGATTAATTACCAGGCTTTAAATACCATTTAAATGCTGGTTACCCCAAATTTATATTGCTGGCCCAAACCTTTCTTCTGAATTTATATCTAGTTATTTATTTTACGTCTCCACTTTTTTATCTCACAGGCATATCATATTTAGGATCCATCCTAGAGATTGGCACCACCATTCCTCCAGTTGCATAAAACAAATGTGTGGAATAATCTTAATTCCTTAGTTTTCTCCATTTACCTCCAATACCTCAGCGAGTCGTGTTGCTTTACCTATACTTAATCAAAACATATCTTCCTCACAGCCCCCAGTCCAGACTTTTGTCATCTCAAATGAACTATTGCAGCAGCCTCCTAATTGGTCTTCCAACTTCTGTTTTCTCCAAAGACAGAATACTTTATCTTTACAACAGCCATGATTTTTTTTAAGGAGGTACCGGGCATTGAGGATTGAACCCTGGACCTCAAAGCAGGTGCTCAACCACTGAGCTACGCCCGCTCTGCACAGCTGCAATCTTAAATGTGAATTGGATCATGTACTCCCCTGGATAAACTTTTTAATGGTTTCACATTTAAGTTTGAGAAACTTCTGAAGTCCTTTCCTCATTGTGTGGGATCTGGCCTCTGCTCTTCCTCAGCCTCATTTGCCCCATTTTTTTCTCAGTTACTTACTATTCTCTGCCCTTACTGTTTGTCTTTTATTTCCATAAATGTGCCAGGTTTTTTTCTTTCCTGTCTTGAAGCTTTCAGATATTGTTATTCCCTCTGCCTAGAATGTTCTACCACCTACTCTTTGCATTTTGGGCTCCTACTTCAGGTCTCAGAGGCCCTCAGTGAAGTTCCCTCTCCCCCAGTTCTCTGTTCTAGAGCATGGTGCTTCCTCGATAGCACTTTCCCATAATTGTATTTTGTTTGTTTCCGTGTTTGTCTGCCTTCCTCACTAGACTGTAAGCTCAGTGAAGTCAGAGACCTATCTTGGTGTTTTACCCATAGTAGATGTTAATTATTTTTTTTCCCGAATCCATAATTGATTCAATGGAGAAAAGCTTATATTAATTATTTTGGGGAAAAGCCAGAAAAAGTATTTTATGTTCTATTGAGCATAATCTTAGCTATGTTAAAATCTTAATACATAGTTTTTAGGTGTTAGAACCATGTGTTGGTTTTTTAAAATAACTTCTAATAGGAAAAAAAAAACTGAACTCTTCTAAACTTGAAGTTTTACATCTAGACAATTTTACAGACCAATTAATGCAATCACTACCTACCTCCCTGATAAGGAAACATGATTACATGCTGATTTACATTTTTATAAAATGTTTTAGAGTTTAGAGTTTACAAGATGCTTTTACCTACATATTGTCTCATTTGAGCTTCAAAATAGTCTTCTGAGTAGATAGGGTATCTCTGTACATAAACCCTGGTCTTGCCCCCAGGCATGTGACATTGGGTAAGTCATCTGTAGAGTGAGAAAATGAGGGCCATGTGGGCATCCAATGAATTTCATATTTATGAGAACATTTTGTTAACTCTACAGAAATACACAGATGTGGGTAGTTGTGGTATTACAATTAGACCGGTTGTAGTCCCCTGATCAGTTAAGTGGCATATCTAATATGTCACAACTACTAAATCATAGGGCTGATAACCAAACCCAGGCTCTAGGTACAATGGAAATACCCAGGGCTTTGAGCAGTAACATATTAGAATGTCTTTATAAATCTTGTGTGAGTGTGTGCATGTGTGTGTATGTGTGTTTGGGTATGCATTCCCTATGTTTTGTGGTGTGTTTTCCTAGAAATCATGTGATAAGTGAAGTTATTTTCCTATAATAATAATGTCATGTTTGGAATTGCATTCCTAATTAAGAACTCAGCATTAAGTAAATTAAAATATGGCCAGCAATATGTCCTAAAGGCAAATGGGCAGTAATTGAAATTCTGTGATTATTTAAAATATATAGTAAAGTCATGTTAAGTGCACTCAATGGGCAATACTTTTTTGCCCTCTTAAACTTATAAGGGCTTTTGGAAGATGACTTTAATAGTCTAGACTAGATCATTAATGAGAGCTGCCTCAGCAGTCACTTTTCCCTCAGTATTCTCTTTAGCAAACAGAAGCTTTCAGAATTTTACCAGACACCCCCAGTTCTTCCTGAAGTACTGTAAAATCTATTTAATGCTTATTTGTTAGTGATGATTGTGGTCTTTGCATAAAATGGATTATTATTGTATATTACTGTATAAAAAAAGTAATAGAAAATAATCCTTTTGAAAATTTGGAAAATATAGAAAATATTTTAAAAGTGACAGAAAAGTCACCCATATTGCTTCCCCAAAGATGATCAGTGTATAATCAATATTTTGATTTATTTCTTGCCAATCTTGCAAATAATTGTTTAAAGGTCTTTTTTTTTCCCCAATATGGAAAAAAATTCATTCATTCATCAAATACGTATTGAACATCTGCTGGAAGTAGACAAATAAAACTTACCACCCAAGCCACACCACACAGAAATAATCACTTTTGACATTTGTACACTTGTGCTTTTTTCTCCATCATCCCCCATTTCTGAATCCTTGACTAACAAAAATTACACGTTTCAGTTAAATCACATTTTTCCTTTCTAATATCTGCCTTAATGCTACAAAACTCTCCTTTTTTTCCATCCTAAAAATAACCCCAAACATTTTCTTGATAAAGGTATGTCTTGAGTCTCCTTTTTCTTCTCTTCCTCAGAATTCCTCAGTTTTTTCCAGAACTACACCATGGCTGACTATTGTTAGATCAAATGCAGCTCACGAGGCAGCAGTGTCACCGTTAAGACTCTCCTCCTACGTCTCTAGTTACATTTATTTGAGTAATTCTTCCTTCATTGAACAGCAGTGAAAACAATTACTGGGTAGAAAAGAACTTCAAAAGTTCATAGAGTTAGTAAGACAAACAGTGTCTAATTGTGGGCAAAACCACTAATTTGGTGGAAAGTAGAAATATAAGGGATAAAGGCAACTTAAGAATTGAATTATGAGATTTTAGAATCACAGAACTCAGGAGCTGTGAGGGAGCTAGGCTGCAATCTAGATTCTTGTCCAACTCTCGCCTTTTATGGGCTCAGGGAACTAGCCCTCCGAAGAGAAGTGACTTACCCAAGATTATATAGCCAGTGAGTGTAAAAGCCAGGGCTAGTAGACTCCACGGCTTCTGACTTTCCAATTTAATCTTCTTTCTCCTATAAACAAAGCAACAAAAATTGGACTTGACTTTATAGAAAATGAATTGTACAAATGTTAACATTATGTGAAGTTTGTGGTACCTACCATATTCTCTTTAACAGTAGAGTATGGTCTGTGTAGGAGAGGAATGAGACTACTATAGACTTTCTCATTCAAACACCTAAATTCAAGTTCTGGTGAAGCGGATGTAGCTCAGTGGTTGAGTGCATGATTCCCATGTACAAGGTCCTGGGTTCAATCCCCAGTACCTCCTAAAATAAAAATTCAGATTCTGACCCAATTCCCATTTTGGAATCATTGCTCTTTCTTTGTGATTTCATCATTTAAAAGTACATTACATATTAGAATCATTAATAGTTATGATTGAAGTGATTTAAGGTGGTATATAAGAAATATTAATTTGGAATATACAGCTTGAGTTTACACTGAGCCCAGAGATGGCTTCAGAGTCCTTCTTAGTGGAGCATTTTTGGTGTTCACTATAAATGGCAAGAGTGATAAAGCCTGTTTTCTGTCCTGGCATTAGGTATTTTCTGGTTATTGTCCTTTCTAAATTAACTTATGTAAAGGTTAGTAAGTCAGTAACCATGAAAGGAGTAAACTGAGTAAAATCCTTTTTTCTCCGTGGCACAATTTTATGTCTTTGGATGACTTGGATGCAATGTACTCATTTGGATGCAAGATGGGATACAAGATGCTACTTTGGATACACACCAATTTATTCTAGAATGGCATTTCCAATACCCTTAGTTTTCTGGAAACCCTTAGTAGTATTCAAAAATGGTAGAATTGCTTGTTAAGAATTTATTTTTTAAATCCAGGCTAAGTATTATTTAATGTTGGATGATTTTATGGAAATGGTATAAAATAAGTATTGAAAATTGCCCTCTATCATTTCAACTTCTTGAATATTGTGATGTTTCAGTGATTCCCACAATAAAAAATATGGGAGGACAAATTATCTGAAAATGTAAGAGCAATGAATTGCATAATGTTTCTTCTAATTGTGCTGAGGTTGTGATTTCTCCCTCCAAAGTGAAAGAGACTATATTTTTATGAAAAGGATACATGGCATATAGCTAGGTTTCTCAAAGAGAAGGTGATATTGGCAGTACCAGAGACTTTTTCAAAGTGGGCATGCCATGCTTCATCCCCGGGTCCCTGAAGAGGGGCCCAGGCCTATAAATGTAATTTGGAAAAGCTTCCCATATGATTCTGAATCTCCCTGTCCTCAAGGACTACAGAGACTTGAGGACTTTAAAACTTTAGGTAAAAAAATTGAAATTGGAGTTTGTTTTTTCAGACAGAATTCTAAGGTTGGGATTATGGTAGAAAGCTGCTGAACATTTAATTTTTTTCATTGCCATGAAATGGCAGTCATACTCATTTTGACATATAAATATATGTTTTACATCAAATATTAGTACAGCTATTTTAGAGATTTTAACATTTTAATCATCATTTAGTCTTTTAATAGATGTTATTTCTTTAATGATTAGTTTAGATTAATTGAAATGGCCCCATTTAGATGGCAGTTTTGA
Organism: Cabassous unicinctus; assembly: GCA_029593785.1. Taxonomy (NCBI): domain Eukaryota; kingdom Metazoa; phylum Chordata; class Mammalia; order Cingulata; family Chlamyphoridae; genus Cabassous; species Cabassous unicinctus. Next base: position 5,375 of record JAQZBX010095434.1, read on the forward strand.
TATTTTATTTTCTGGTTCTTTCAAGTTAGTCAAGGGATCTCCAATGCCTGAAATACAGGATTATGTATAACCCAGTTGTGAAAATGTGTGAATGGATATGTGAGGCCATGTGTACGGATCAGTGCAAGGCAGGGTGGTGGAAGGCATTATAAACCCACTCTCTGTTTTCATAATCTTCGTTTATAGATACAAAAGCAAATCATGCTCATTGTAGAAATTTGCGAAAAAGTCATGCTGTAATTACAGTTTTATGTTTTGCTTTTTAAAATTAGCATTATGGGATGATCATTTTCTCAAGTTATTAATTATTCTTTAAAAACATAATCATTGAGTCTTATCATAGAAATTGTGTATAAATTGCTTTACATGTTAATAAGAATTCAACAAATGTGACTTCCCTTAGAGTTGAGTACCATGTAGTTTTCTACCAGTACATCACACAAGTAGTCATCTTGCCCTGTGAAAGCATACATACCAGTATGGGAAACCTTTCTCTTCATAATCTATCCTGTTTCCTTTATTTCCAGCTCTAATTACTTGCTTTGCTCTAATTGTCTGTTGTTGGTCCTAGGTGCTCCCTCAGAACTACCAAGAATTGCATACATTCCTCAGTGTGACAGCCTTTCATACCATAGGAAAATAACATTCATGTCTACTTTCCCCTAAGTCTTTGCTTCTCTGGGTGCCCCCCCCTTCTAACTTTTATTTGTTTTTTAAACATAATAATTTTTTTAAAATCAAAATAAGGTCAGTGTATTAGTTTCTTGCCTGCTATGGCAAATACCACGCAATGGGTTGGCTAAACAGTGGGAATTTATTGTCACGTTTCAGAGGCTAGAAGGCTTGTTTCCTCTGGGGGTCAGTAGTGTCGGTCCACACAGCTTGCCACAGTCCTTCGAGTTCTTTGCCTTGCATCTCTGCTGCACATCACATGGCAGTGTCCTCTCCTTTCTGACTTCTGTGATTTCTAGGTTCTCTTCATAAAGCTTCCAGTAATACAGATTAAGTAAGTAAGACCCACTGTCGTGTAGTTGGCAACACTATAACTAAAAATAACATCTTCAAAAGGTCTTATTTACAAGGGGTTCACACCCACAGGGACAGGTTTAAGAAGTTGTTTGTTGGGGTACATTATTCAGCCCACAACATGCATTTTATTGGGGAATATAATTTAACCTGCCACCTGCAATTAATCCACAGTGTCCTTACCAACAAGTATATTTCTCTTTTATAGGTTTTCATTCTTAAATTACACAATTTTAGTCAAATCTTAAAATGTAATCTTCTGTCAGATCCTAATTCTGGTAATTTGTGAGGTCCTTCTTCTGCCCTTCTTTCTGTGCAGAATCCATCTTTGATTTTTTAAAATTGTAATACTTTTAAAAGATATGTATTTAATATCTATAACTTTATTAGTTTTACTTTTAAAGAATTTTAAAAATTAAAACATACCAAAACTCCATTTTTAATAAAATTTTCCATTTTAGCATTATCTGCTTTGATGCCAAATGACTCTGGTTTAATTTTAGCATTTTCATTCATGAAAAGTTTAAAAAGCTTGTGATTCCCCCCCGCCCCCCACCCCCATTTTGGAGTAACTCATAACAGTAAACTAGTCATTGAACTCTTACATTCAAATTTTTAAAATCTTTCCATTTAAACAAACACCATGTGACCTTTCAAACTGACATTCCATTCCACCTTGGCTGGCTCATTTGATAGGCGGTCAGGCTGCATGTGGTCAAGATCCTTGTTGATTGTTTCCTGACTCCTCTCACTTGTTACAATTTCTAACACATGTTCATTACATCGTCACTAAGTGTAAATTAACTGTCATAAACTAATGAAAAAACTAAAAAGAAATTTGTATTTTACCACGAAAAACACGATAGTCTTCTTTAGTTGGTAGTAGGTCTGTGTGTCTACCCCCAGATTAGTGTGTGAATGTTTCCCTGAGCCTTGCAGTGTGTGTCCTTTAGGGGCAGTGTGGCTCAGACAGGTTTACAGCCTGCCGTGGACCACCACACAAAAGGTTGGCTTGACTCTTCCACCCGTATTTTCCTATATTTTTATAAATGTTTATGGCTAAATTATATTCCACTGAGTTTTTTTCTTTAATCTTTCTTTTTTATTTTTTTCTGAATGTATTAGGTTCTTTCACCTTTTTTTTCTTTGTTAGGTTTTGGAAGTAAACATCTTTATATGTCATGGCTTTTTTTTTCCTTCTGAATCTTTTTTTTTTTTTTTTTAATTATTTGTATGACATCAATTTCCAGAAGTAGACTCTGTCAGTAAAAGAGAAGGAACACTTCTTACAGTCATAATATTTATTGCCAGATGGCTTTGCAAAGCGTTTATGCTGTCTAAGCTTCTTTACTTCCTCAAGTCTGTCTACCCTTTGGCCAGCACAGTTCATTAATTCATTCAGTTAGGGTCAGAAGGGGAAGAGGCTGAAATTTAAACCCATGAGTTATATTACTTTGTTGGTATCTCTTGTCATAAATCCAGCAGAGGAAGAGGTCAAAACTACTATTTCAAAAGATATTGTAAAATTATCTGTGGAATGCAGTGATGTGTGGTTTGGAGTTGCCTGTAGGATATGTAGAGAAGTAAAGCTCTTAAATAATCACAAATAGGAACACAAGAGGTAATGACTGTTCAGTAACTGGATTTTAAAATAATTTGAAACATGTGGATACCATTATAGCCTACACCTCAGAATGTCCTCTTAGGAAACTTCATCTTCAGTCCATTGATTCTATAATGTATAAAACACTTTCACTCTTTGGACATTTTAAAAATATCTACAATTGTGGCAAGGTTTATCCTTTGATATTTGGACTTATTTTTAAAAACAAGCAAAATTATCCAAAATGATGTCGGATAAACAAAGTGATGATAAACTGTTTATTATTGTTCTAGGTTAAAAAGAAAAAGCCAAATGTGATTTGCAAAGTAAGACAAGGTTTGTGTATGTGTGGGATGTAGAAGGGCAGTGATAGAAAGCAAAAGAGGGAGGTAGTCTTTCACTGGGTCTCACAGTACTTCCAAAATGGAACTTCGGATTCTTTCCTCCCATTGTCAGCAATTGTGTATATTTTGTCAAAAAGACTACTTTGAAGAGCCACACTCATCTGCATACAGAATGTTGTGGGTTTTGTTACAAGCTATAATTTTATAGTTTTTGTATATGGAAGCAAAGAAAATAATATTTGAGAATCTAATCTATTGAGTTTAGATATAATTAAAACATTTTTACTTAACTATATAATATCTTCAGTTTTCTTTTCAAATAGTTTGAGGCATCATTTTTCGCCGAGTAATTTAAAACGTGAAGTTATTCTATTGCCCTAGATTTCTCCAAGAATGTGTTTTGTTTTGTTTTTTTTAAGATTTATTTTAATTATTATTTATTCCCCACCCCCTCATTGTTTGCACTTGGCTGTGTTTGTTCGTTGCGTGCTCATCTTCTTTAGGAGGCACCGGGAACCAAACTTGGGACCTCCCATGTGGGAGGGAGACGCCTAATCACTTGAACCACCTCTGCTCCCTGCTTTCTTTTATATCTCATTATGTCTCCTTGTGTCTCTTGTTGCGTCAGCTCACCGCACCAGCCCATCATGTCAGCTCGCTGTCTTGTTCGTCTTCTTTAGGAGGCACTGGGAACCAAACCCAGGACCTCCCATGTGGTAGGCAAGAGCTCAATCACTTGAGCCACATCCACTTCCCGTGTTCTTGATAATTCAACAAGTTAAAAGGCTACCCCACTGATTCTTAACCAGGATAATTTTAGCCCTCAGGAGTCATTTGGCAATATCTGGAGACAATTTTTATTGCCTTGACTTTGGGCTTTGAATGGGCATGGAGATTGCCACTGGCATTCAGTTAGTAGAGGCCAGGGATGATGTTACACATTCTACAATGAGCAAAACAGCCCCTCGCAACTGAGAATGTGCCAATTTCAAATATCAGTAGTGCCAAGGTTGAGAAACCCTGTCTCAGCTTAAGATCTTGAGCTCCAGCGTTGATCAGATGGGTATTCAATCTGCCACTTAACTTTGACATGATGCTTAACCTCAGTTAAACCTTAGTTTCCTTATCTGCAAAATAAAGTTAAGGAGCAGATGTAGCTCAAGTGGTTGAGAGCCTGGTTCTCATATACAAGTGTCCTAGGTTTGATCCCCAGTACCTCCTAAAAACAAAACAAACAAATGAAAAAACCACCTCTCATTGGGGAGCAGATGTAGCTCAGTGGTTGAGCACCTGCTTCTCATGTACGATGTCCTGGATTCAATCCCCAGTACCTCCTAAAAAAATGAAAAATAAAAATAAAAATAAAGTTAATAATGCCTCCATTTAGTTGTAATTAGCACAGCTTTTGACACATGGTAAGTACTGTATTATTTTTATTACTGTTCTCATCACCACCAAGAATAAGATAAGCATGTAAAAAATGCTGCAAGTAGGTAAAAAAATACTGCGAGTTTTACAAGTACGGTTAAGTGTCTTAAACTTTTTGGGTTCCTTCTTCGTTTGAGAAGTGATTCACACATACTATATATAATGGCCATGCCACACAGTATAATGTATTTTTGCTTTTCACCTATTTTCTAATTAGGCTTGCACCAGACTGCCTTATTCAGATTTAAATTATCAAAATAATAATGGTTATTAAGGGCTGTGAAAAATCTGTTGAATGATCGCAACTTTGGAATGAAGGTTGTTCGAAGGATATGGACTGTCACCTCATTCCTATGAGGCCACCTCTTCAGGAGCTGCCGTGTTTTGTAGAGAAGTTTTGGTGATCATGGTGACCACATATTTTCCTCTTCCTCTCTAGTGGCCCCTGATGATTTTATTGACGCACTTTAGGGAGGATGATCCGCCGGCTAGTACTTTTTCCATGCCCTCATTAAGGTTATTTAATAATGCTCCTGTACTTACCCACTCTGGAAAACTGGCTAATGGTGGAGAAGGAAGTAAAGGAAGTAATAACAGGAGTAGAAGGCCTCGTGATTGCTGCCCTTGAGGAGTTTACAGTCTGGTTGAGGAGATAGAAGTTACATATGTGTTTAATTAATACTCAGAGGACTTACAGGTCTAAATGTATGGGGAATCTGATATATAAGATAGGAGGTAATTGAGCAAGGTTAGGAAAAGGACAAATCAAGGGCAGTCATTCTCATTCATTGACGCTAATTGCTCCTTAAATATAAATAAGACTAACAGTTTAGAGTTGTAGAATTTACAATAAATATTCACATTCATTTTATTTGATCTTTGCAATATCCATAAAGATAAGTTAACATATATGCAAATTAATGTATCTCTCAAATGCTTGTAGGTAACACATATGTTATAAATTAAATTATAGATTTGAAAATGTTGAGGGTTGTGACAATATATTGGGAATGTCAATGTAGAATTAGAAGAGTAACGTTCTGTCTCCAAGACTATCCTGGCCAGTGGACACAAATATGTTACGAGATCTTTGAGAGGAGAAGGGGGATTCACCAGATAACCACATCTTGATGAACATACCCCATAAAGATACTAAACTCCATTCCATCTCTACTCTTCACATTTTACTCACCACCTAAGCCTGTTTCCTTGACTGTGAGCATAACAAAGTACCCGTACATATTTTTTTCCCTTTTCTTACCTGAAGAAATGTACAGTTTTTGATGGTGAGGAAAAAAAAAGACAAACTGAAAACAGGTACTAAAATATGGGGAATAAGAAAAGTACTACATGAATTTTTTTTCTTTAGAGCTTTTTTGGTAGGTTTTTCATAAGGCATTTCTACTAATTAATTTATAAATACATTAACTGCTGTAATTGAAATGTCAGTAAAGAGAAGAGACACAAACCATGCCCTTTTATACGGCAGGTACGTCCTTACTCCTGGTTTTTGCTTAAAACCTTCCTGTAATTTCCCTAAATCTAGAAGATGAAACCCTTGGCAAATAGCAGCTGAATTTCTAGAATAGTATTTTGTGTAAAGACAGAAAGACTCGCAAATAAATACCTTTCAGTAGAAAGGCCTTAACTGTTGTGATCACAATCCAGACCAAGTCATGAGAAAGAGCCAAAATGAAATCATATATTATTTTGACATCTCAAAGAATTGGATACATATGAAAAGATGCATATTCCAGCAAATTCAGAGTTCATCTAGAATTATATGGGAAGACATTTACGTATCTTATGATCCAAATAAATACTAAATGTAATTAGTGTTGTAGCCACATGTGTAAAGGTTATAGATGTCTGTGAGTAGGTAGAAAAATTAAGTAATATATAAATTAATAGTAAATAACTTGAATCTAATGGTCAGAGTCTCTACAGATGGTTTTTCTTTTTTTCTTTGTTTTATTTTTCTATTTTACAGATGGTTGTTTAGGTTCTCCCACCTAAGGAGGAGGGGGGCACCATTCATATCAAAGGTATCTTTTATTATTTTGAAAGTTTTCCATATGTTGGCTACATATGGAAATTATTGGCTACATAGATGGATATTTTGTGTTAGGGTTTTTTTTTCTT
>JAQZBX010095435.1:0-11915 GCA_029593785.1 Cabassous unicinctus
CCGATATTACACCTATTTTTCCCTCTGCCATTGTTCTTTCCCCAATACTGAGGATTCTGGGTTGTTAATTCCCAAACCACCTATAATTGACAGAGAACTTAGGTCCCATCAGGCAGATGAATGGGACTATCTTGCTTGCAGTTGTAGACTCTCTCTGTTCCTTTAGATGATTATTGACCATCATCATTTCCTTTTAGTTGTCCTGGGTGAGTCCAAAGAACTGGTGAGTATGTGTTGCAATTCTGTTGAGATTCAAGACTGAACTGGCACATGGAAAGGCCAAAGATTTAAGTCTCTTGGACATAAAATTATCAATTCTAGTACTAACTATAGGTTCAAATAGAAGGGGTAGAAGAGCCATGTTTAGGGAAACCATGACTGAGTCCAACTCTGTCACACTGGAAAGCATAAATTGCAAAGTAGGTTCGTTGACAGGGCACCAAATTCCTGGGCTGTCTGATCTGCCCATAATATATGGATGTCTCCAGAGCCCTCAGTAGTCCCACTATTTGAGGCAATATCTACTGTGGCAGTCAATGGGATCATGCTGAGATGTGCATAAGTATAACCTCTGGGATGACCTTCCAACTCACTTTGAAGTCTATTAGCCATATAAACTCATTTGTATTTATCATTTCCTCCTTTTTTTCAAAATCTTTTTCCAGTTGCATTGCTAGTTGATGCTTGATAGTAATCCCTTGGTGTCAGGGAGGCTCATTCACAAGTCATGTTCCTAACTTGGGGGAAGGTAATGAATTTATATGCTGAGTTTGGCTTAGAGAAAGGTCACATTTGAGCAACAAAGAGGCTCTCAGGATGTAACTCTTAGGCAACCTAGCATACTAGACTAGCTTTCAATTTCAAAAGAAAAGCTTCATAAATACAGTCATCAATATCAAGTGCCCATAAATCATCCATCCTACTTCACTAGTCAATGCCTCTGTACTTGGGGGATTCTTCCTGTCCCATTAGCAAATGTGGCAGGACTCATGAGGATGGGGATTTGATATTCTTTCAGTTGTTGTGTGCCTTTCCACCCACCATGACAATTCCCCATGAACATTGAAACTCATTCATATGCTTTATAAGTATGCCCCAAGTGAACTTCCTCCCATGCATCCCACAACATTGACACCCTGCACCATTGATCCTCCCCTATCACAGTTGTAACACTTCTGTTATCCAAAAATTCTTCAAAAATGAAGCCAACATAACCAAATAAAATTATTAAGAAAATGAAATAATAATGATAGTTTTATAAATGGCAAAAAATACAAAAAATTAAAAAGAATTTGCAATAAAAGAAATATTAAAAAAAAAAAGATCATGCCCAGACTTGCCACCAAGGTAATGAAATAAATCACCAAGAACAGCACAAAAAGCATAATTTTCAGTTCTGTATGATCTGTCAAACCCAAAAGAATAAATACAGTGACAACTGTGAAATTATTTTCAACCATTTGTTAATTCCTTCTTTTAAAATCTGTTGTGAAAAGGATAAGCAGATGAGAACGGCTATAGAAGAATCAATTATATAATAAAATCAAATAGCATAGTTTAAAGACATATTCTTGGATAAACATATAATTTTCTGAACACGTTTCCATATTTATGATGTTAGAACCTTGACTAGACTGTCTCAAATATTTATCAGACCTAGTTATATTGCTACCCCATTAAGAGATGTTTAAAAAAGCACTTTGGCTCTCAAAATTTCAGCTTCCTTCTAAAGTGTCTGTCTCAATAGCATGGTGATACCAGTCTGAGGAAAACTGAAGGCAAATGATATGAAGTTGAAGAAATAAATGTAAACACTTTTATGAACTATCTGTTCATTTTGAATATGTCAGAAGTAAATGGCACAAAGATAAAAAATGAGCTCTTCTAGGTAGTTAATACACAAATGATTATTACATAGCCAGAGAAGTAGCAAGGATTACAAGCCAGGCACCATGACATCCAAAGATGGTGTCATGACATTTTTAAAAGTGCTAAAATTACTGGTCTCTTCTGATTCTTCCTTGTGGACATAAAGGAGGCAGACACTCATGGACATCATGGAAACACACACATACCCACAAATTTTGGAACTAATCTCATTTCAAGTGCCCAATAGCCATTCATTGCTAGTGACCATTGTATTGAACAGACTAGATTATAAAATGTTTATTTCACTGTAGAAATTTCTATATTTTAGAGCTATCTCCTGACATACTGCCATATCTTTTTAGAATAACATTTCCCAATGAAAATTTTTTATTGTAATTAATTTTCATTGCAATCATTTAAGAAAATAGAATATCCATATGGAATTTAGAAATTTAATTTTATTACTTATTCAGGGCTGGACCATCCTCCGCAATACATGAGGTGATGTATTAAACAGAATTGAATGACAGGATGTGGAGTTGCAGTAAATGACCTCTAATTTTCTTAACAATCATTCTATCAGATTTACAGCTTAAATTGATCTGCTAAATATGAGGAAATTCAAATAAACAGGAGAAAAAGTATTTTTAAAGAGTAAATTATATTTACCAAAAGATTTTAAAACTCAAGCTTTAAGACCTCCATGTACATTTCCATAGTTTCTTACATTTACTCAAAAACAATTTCAGTTATTGATTATCTGGTATGCAGAGTTAATAAAGCTTTTAGTAGTATGTAGCTGAAATTTAATTCAGGTAAAATAATTGAAGGTAGATCTTAGCCATTATTACACAACAAACAGAACAAAAGCTAACAAATACGTTTTAATACATTTAATTTTTTCCTCTCAGAGGACAGAGTTGAATAAAAAGGACAGCTTTATGTATATGTATGTATATTACATACACACATTTTTTTTACAATAGCCTCTAATGAGCTCTATCACTGACTAAATATTAGACAGTTCAAACTGAAATATTGGGAAGCACAATGTTTCTTCAGGGGCTTCACATTTTCCTACGAGTCATCTATCTCCCTAAAGTATATAATTAACCCAATTGTTATAAAGTGCTGAGGAAAACATCAAGCAAAACTGTGGGATTCTTGAATTCAATAAAATGTCATGAAAAAATAATCAGAAATAATTGGCATCAATAGAACAGAAAAAATGGGTAGATGGTACTATGATAGTTTTAAATTCGTCTTTAGGCTGATATGAATGAGAAGTATTCATGAAAAGTTCAACTATTTTTAAAGGTTTGTTTAGAATCAATACAGACACACAAGCAAACATACAAAGTAAATAAACAAATTTCTGCCAGTTGCCTATCTCAACTTTCAGTTTAATGTGCAGCTTTTGCTTTGGATGAATCCTGTAAGAAATCTCTTTTAGAATGAATTTTTATATTCATGAAACTAATATTTACTGAAAGATTATATACTAAATACATATGTTACCCACAATAAATAAGGAAGTTGTCAAAAATGTTTAGACATTTATTTTTTGAAAGATTGAAGAATAAATATACCCCTAAACATTTGTATAAATATATGAAAAATAGGAATCATACTTTAAATTTGATAGTTGAAATCACAAAGGAAAAATGAATAATCACTTTGGGAAACAAAAGTTGAATGCTAAAAATTAGGCTCATAAGGGCAATTGTCTTTGTAAAGGTTTTGGAATTTATTATCCCTGATGCTGAAAACAACTGGATAATTGGAGAAAATGAATAAATACATCAAATGTTCTTAGACATTTGAGACATTTCATGTTAAAATTACAGTACAAGGGGAGATGAGATAAACAAGAAATCTTGGAAGATGGTGGTACCTGGAATATATAGAGATGAGTACTGGAGTGGAGAGAGCTAGGCAAGGAAAGAGGGAATATTTAGTCATACAGAACTTAAAACAGAATAAAAACTAAGTCCTAGTATTTTAATGTTCAAAATTGTACTCAGTGCCACATCACAGAAAATGGCAGAACCAGAAGCTCCAGGAATCTGTCACTCCAATAAAACAGCTATTGAGCTGTGGGAATCAAATATTTCAGAATGCTGGAGTCTAGTTCAACACTTGAGCAGAGGGCTTGATGAAGAAAGAGCATGGTAAATTTCAGCGAAGGTTGTTGTTTCATGTAACAGCTTCCATCCTCAGTCCCTAGCCCCAAGGCAGGCAGCAGAGGAGATAGTGACCTGATTCCTGGCATGGTTTGCTGGTGCTGGGGTTGGGATGGGATGTAATAAGGACTGAGTCCTCCAAATATTGGTGTTATATGCTTTGATCTGCCTGACGGTTTACTGAGGAACTGGCAGAGAGCTGGCCATTGTTTTAAACCCCTCAGATGAAGCAGCTACCTGAGAAGCATCCATTGAAAGTGTTTAGGGGCAGGCCACAAATTTTTTCTTTGCTTATTGACACAAGGAACATAAGGAAATCATTGCAAGATCCCTGGATGATACCAGAGGTAAAGGAACAGAAACTTCTGTGAGCACACATGCAGAAATAGTTTAGAAAAGTCACTAAACAAATAGACAATTGCAACCCATAACAAGCCCTAATTGCTTGTGTAGGGGAAAGAATTTTAATTCCAGATTTTCTACATTATAATAATCAAAATAGTCAAGTCTCAAAAAAATTATGAAGCATACAAAGAAACATGAAACTAAGGCCATTCAAAGAAAGAAAATTTATTGAAAGAAGCCATCTCTAAATAAGCACAGGCATTGAATCTGTTTTCACCACTTATATTCTCTGGTTCAGATGGACTTCAGAATGAAGAAACGTGATCTCAATACAATCAAACTTTATTTAATCTGCTCAGTGTTACAGCTCAAGCCTAGCCGGAGCACAACCTTGACTGAGGCACCGGTGGAAGTGCCTTCAGTGTTACAGCTATTTGTTTTGCATGAGATGATAGTGGCATTTGGATACAAGTGCAGAGGGAGTTCAAGTGTCTGAAACCATCATCAATGATCTAATCTAATAAAATCTATGAAGGTTAGGATTGCCAGATAAAATACAGAAACACAGTGACTTTTGAAATGGAAATAAACAGCAAATATATTTTTTAGTATAATTTTTTCCTATGTAATTTTTAATAAATGATAGTCTTTTAGTAAAATTATATTCAGTGCAGTATTGGTAAACAATAAATGCTTTTAGTATAAGAATCCCTTACAATATTTGATAAACTCTGAATAATTTTTAGATAAATATGCCCAATGCAAATAGTTGCCTTTTTGTTGTGGTTTTTCTACTCAATCTCTTACTAATGGATATACTTTTCTCAGTTTCTGCATTACAACTTGATTGAGTAGATTAATCAGTATATAGCAAGATTTTTAAGAGATGTAGAATTTCAGAGACTCTTGAACTGAACTTAAGTCCTGTATGATAACATCATGACTAAACTTTGAAATTTCAGCTTTTCCTTTGCAAACATTTGTCATCTGTCTGTTTTAATGGTTATTCTCAACAGAAGATATTAAAATTACTATACCATATTCAGAAAAGATAAGAGATATCATGAGAAAGGAGCAGGGTAAATGAATCCAGATATTTTCAGATAATGGAGATAGGCTCAATAAGCAGTAGAATAATTCTTAGCAAAACATGGAAGACACCAAATTCCTATAACTAGTTCTGGAATTCTGAATTCCTTTGTTGAATCCAGTGTATTACCTGTCCTACAGCAAAATCCTTTGATAGCAGGAATTGTCCCTCTCCTGAAAGTTTCACCAAGCCAAAGAACACAAAATCATCTTTATCAGACAATTGCCTCAAGTAGCTCTAGGCTGCAATTCCTCTGAACTAGACTTGAAGCTTGGAGGTGGATGGGAAGAAGAAGGGAGGGGGAAAGAAAGTACCCATATGCTAGTTCTGTAGCCTAAATCTGGATATTTCATTACATTATATAATTCCATCCTGCATTTTTTTCTGAGTATTTGGACCTACATATTTATTGCGGTTGAAAGTAGGCCTTGCAGAATCCTAGGTTGACATTGAGAAGAACTTGAAGGTGAGAAGAGTTTGGAATGGACTCCAAATGGAATGGGCTAACACAACGATCCTAGCATCCAAATAGCACAGATCCACTTTGATTTACTGACTTTCCTTTTGTAACAGTATGAAAAAAAAAGGGGGGGGCTGGATTTATCACAGAAATGTTTGAGAATCACATTGTTATACTGTATAAATTCTCTGTTTTATAGTTATTGAAAAAATTAAGTTTGCAATATATGATATATGAAATTCACAAACCAATATTAAATGCAATAGAGACACTACCATCTCCAGAGTGCTATATTACAGGAAATATGGCATGTAAAATTCAAAAGTCAGAATGCCTGAATATTGATGTAAATCATAGAATTTAGCAGGCATGGACCAGGTATTTTGGCTCTTAAAATTTATACAAATTGGGGCTTTAAAAAAATAAATTCTAAATAGAAATTAAGGGATTTTTGTGAATATGTATTTAGAATGAAAAATAAAAATACAAAAACAGTTATGAACAAACTGACAGTGGTCATATGATTCATGAAATCCATATATAAAATGATTTCTGTTAATTATATCCATACACCTCAGTATTTGGGTGCTAAGAGTAACTTTAGGAGTCATTTCCACCAAGAACAGATAGCATCATTTAATTATATGTCATTAATTCATACCACATAAATATATTCATTAGTATTAAATAAAGTTGTAACTCAATTCCATCATAGCTGCCCCCCAATAATTCCTGTAGATATTCCAATGCAACATAACAGTACCTCAAGTACAATGGAGCAGAAGATAAAATGGAAAGAGAAGATGGCCTTAACTGAGGATGGATATGATCATGATGACCAACTTAATCATGATCATCTTACTTACAAAACATTCACAAATATATATCACTGTGTAAGTGCACTGCTGAAGCTCCACAGAGTGTGTTTGAAGTGCAATTGAGGGACCATAAAATATAAGCTACATTAGTTACACCTATTCCCTGCCTCTCTCTTTAAGGATACGGAAATATAAAAAATATGAAACACAAACACAGTTTTGTTATCAGTGGATATGCTGCAAATGTTATTGACTCTAATTAGAGTTTAATCTATGTAGTATTAGTGCACAACATGTTTTATACAGAACACTCCCATATGGGAAAAAGGCAACTTTGTAGTTTATTTTAGCTTCATAATTATAAGTAGGAATTAATTTTCTACCTACCAATATAAAAAAGTCTGCATTATGTCTACAAATAAAAATATTTGTTTATATAATTTTTACATAAAATCTAATAACAATCCTTCTGTTACATTCCTGAAGAGATAACTGGATAAAATGGGCCAACAGAATCTGATGGTGCTGCCTGAATTCATTCTACTGGGAGTCACAAGGCACCCCAGGCTGCAGAGACCCCTCTTTTGGTCTTTTTCATTATCTATGTGGTCACAGTGGTGGATAACCTGGGCATGATTATCCTGACCAAGATGGACTCTCACCTCCGCACACATATGTATTTTTTTATCAGACACCTGGCTTTCATTGATCTTGGCAATTCCACTGTCATTTGTCCCAAGATGCTGGTGAGTTTTTTTATGGATCAAAATACCATTTCTTATTATGCTTGTGCTGTACAACTGGCCTTTTTCCTTTTGTTCATTATCAGTGAAATTTTCACCTTGTCAGCCATGGCCTATGACCGCTATGTGGCCATCTGTAACTCTCTGCTCTACAATGTTATCATGACCCAAAGTCTTTGTCATGTGCTTGTGGTTACCCCCTACCACTAAAAGCACCTTTCAGTCGCTGATGTTCACCATTAAGATTTTTACATTGACTTTTCTGTAGTCATTTCTACTCTGATGATGCTCCCTTGGTATCTTTGCTCTATTCCAATGTGCAAGAAATAGGATTATTGACCATAATATTTTCAGCATTTAATTTGATTTCCTCCCCTCTATTACTCTTAGGGTCCTACCTCTTGATACTGATAGCCATAATTCAAATGAATTCAGCGAAGGGCAGGAAAAACGTTTTCTCCACATGTGGTTCCCATCTGACTGTAGTGGCTGTGTTCTATGGGACTCTACTATTTATGTATGTGCAGCCTAACTCTGTTAACTCTTTTGAAAGTGACAAAATTGTCTCAATGTTCTACACTTTTGTCATCCCTATGCTTAACCCCTTGATCTACAGCTTAAGGAACAAAGAAGTAAAAAATGTCTTTTACAGAGTATTTAAGATTTTCTGATCATTGTATTTAATATTCAATATACAATATTGTTCTAGAAAGCTGTGACAAAAGCAAATGTCATTTGATAATATTTTTATTAGATAGAATTACTTTCTCCTTGGCTCTCAAGCAAAGACTTTCTCTTTGTGCTTCCATAGAACCTCGAACTTCCCCTGATATTTTACACTCTACAACAATACATCCTTAAAACATTTGTTAGTTCCTCAGTTTGGTTGTTGTTGTTCTTTTATCTTTAAGGATCTTCTTAATCTTATTTTCTTTGAATTTTCTGAACAAAAAATACACACAAAAAACAGTGATAGATTGAAATTGAGGCAGTGAGTTATATATGTATTCTGTTGACCCCATCAAAAATTTATTTGTTCTGCTATTATCCATTCCTAATGTAATAATCATTTCTTGTTCACTATGTATTGCTCATGTATATGTGATAAATTTGATCATTAGCACTTTATTTTGTTTCCTGACTCCTTGTATACATAATGTACTACTTGCTGATTTTCATGGCCATATTTCAGGTGCACAGAAAACAGGTAGTTCAGAGATAATTAATGTTAGGAAGTAAAAAAATGCAGAGAACATAGAGAATGAAAGGAAGTGTAAAAAGAAAAGCTATGTAAGATGCATGTTTGGAATGACTTAAGGATTCAATAAAGATGAAAACTGAAGGAAAACACGATAAAGAAAAGCTACTGTGATAACCAAAAGATAATATTGACATATTCCCTAATATTATTTTATTGCATTTGGAGAATATTATATTGGTGATGAAGGAAGAAAAACATCCTGTGGATAAAACATCCTTTGATAAAATATTTCGTTACAGAGCATCCAAAATCTCAGTAAAGCCACTATGAGGATAAGATACCATTCATCAATAGAGTATACATAAAAGGAGGGTGAGCAAAACTGTCATGAATTCCTGAATGTTCTATTGATGGAATGTACAGTTTTCTCATTGTTTTACATTTAGATACTACAATGTAACTAACATAGCATATATTTATGTGATTTTCAACTCTGTTTAAAACAAACAATCTATTAAAAAAACACCTTTATATATATTATGCTTTTTTTATAGCTGAATAATTACAGGAGAAAAATCCCCAACCATGTGCCATAATTTACACAAATCAAATCTACTTAGTTTGTCTATCGGCTTTGTTTTGGCATAGATGGTATATTAAAAAAACTTCTGAACTGGTAAACAAGATAAATATAGTCTATGGTATTTGACACTGAGTTGCTCAAAAAGGAAAAATGTGAACTAAAAAGAAATTGCTAAAAGATAAAAATATATGTAATTGACAAAATAAAAATGTAATAGATAATGTAAATCATATATTGGATTGATTTTTTTTAACTCATTCTATTATTTCCTGATGTGTATTTCATTTATTAAGTCAGACTCTAAAATCCGCTGACCTCATATATTTTATTTGATTAATTAGAAAACAATACAACCCTGAAAATGATATATGTTGGTTCATTTTATATGTCAACATGCATAGAATATGGTGTTCAGTTGTTGGTCAAACACTGGAAGAGTTCTTGCTGTATATCTATTTTATAGGTGAGATTAGAATCTACAATCAATTGATTTTAAGTAAGGGAGATTATCCTGAATAATGTTAGTTAGTCTCAACAGATCAGTAGATCTTAAGTACTAGAACTGAGGATTCCAGTATGCAAAAGGAATTTTGCTTCAAGTCTACACCTTCCTCTCCTTTATCTGTGTTTAGCCTAAGGAATTCTCATTCAAGACTCCAACATCACTGTTACCAGAATTTCCCGTCCCCACAATCATATGAACCAATTCTTTGTAATAAA
Source organism: Cabassous unicinctus (assembly GCA_029593785.1). Lineage (NCBI taxonomy): Eukaryota > Metazoa > Chordata > Mammalia > Cingulata > Chlamyphoridae > Cabassous > Cabassous unicinctus. The sequence goes on from JAQZBX010095435.1 coordinate 10,013, forward strand.
TATCTTGATACATATGTACATTATTTTGTTGGGTTTTTTTCCCCCTGGAGAACCCTGACTGATACATCCTGAAATTCACAAGAGTGAAGAATGAGAAAAGCAGTGCATTAGCAGACAATATACATATAAAAGAGGTCAAATGTGTATTTAAAATATTTTTACATTGGTGAAGTTTTAAAAACATAAAAGTAATCATTTTAAAGAGTACAATTCATTGACTGTACACTCACATTGTTTTGCAACCATCACCTGTATCCAGTCCAAAATATTTTGATCACCATCAAAGGAGATCCCAAACCAATTAAGAAGCTACTCCTAGTTCTCCCAATTCCACATTCCCTGGTATCCACAAATCTCCTTTTGGTCACTATGAATTTGCCTATTTTGAATATTTCATATAATTTAAAACATATAACATGTGACCTTTTGTAATTGGCTTCTTTAAATTAGCATAATATTTTCAAAGTTCATCCATGTTGTAGTATGTAGCAGGATGTCATTCATTTTTATGGCTAAAAATTGCATTTATGTATGTACTACATTTTGTCTTCCATTCCTCTGTGATGACCATTTAGCTTATTTCCATAATTTGGCTACTAGTGATTAATACTGGTATGAATATTCATGTACTACTATTTGTTTGAAAAAAATTTTTTTTTTATTGTGGGTAAAACTCAAATTTTTCACAATACATACCAATATTTGTAAAATGATACATAAATGCATATGCATATATGTGCATTTGCTTACATAACTGTTATTATATATATATATATATTTTTTTTTAAGGTGCTTAGATTACCTAAATATTACTCAGAAATGACAGGGATTCCCATGTTCCCCACCTCCCACACCTCCCACAACATCCCACACCAACATCCTTCAACAGTGTGGCACAACACCAGCAATGGATATACATATCCTGGGGCCTTGCCACCAAGCATAAACAACAGTTCACATCATAGACCATACTCTCTCCAACACAGTTCTGCATGGTATATGCTGATGCAAAATGGCCTACATCTGTCACCGCAATGCCACTTAGGACATCCCCCAAGTCCCAAAAAAGCCCCTGTATTTCAATTGCCCCTCCCCTCCCTGCCCCAAAAATGTCCAGTGGCCACCAGCTCCACCTCACTGTTACAATATCTTCCATTGCTTGAATCACAATATGTCTACAACAGAACACCACCAAGTCCACTCTAGTCCATAGCTCCTCCCCCAATCCTGAGGGGACTGGGATGGTGATGTCCACTCCACCTCCAAGTGAGAGAGGGCTTATATCCCATGGATACAGTGGATGGAATTATCCTGCCTGCAGGTTCAGGCCCTCTCCATTCCCTGGGATGGCCGTTGCCCATCATTGTCTCCTCGCCAGGTGACTTGGATGAGTCCATTGAGCTGTAGGGTAGGAGTTGCAGCTCCACCGAGATTCCAGGCACAGCTGGCACATAGGTAGGCCAGAGGCTCCAGTCTCTGGAAGTACATCTAAAAAATCCAGCATCACATACAGATTTGAATAGAAGGGACTGATGGACCATGTGCAGGGACGACTTATTTGAGTCCAACTCTGTCACTCTCAGGAGCACAGATTCCAACGAAAAGCCCACTAATTAGGCATCAATCTCTGAGGCTATCCCCACTTATGTAGGACCTGGGTGTCTCCAGAGCTCTCAGGAGTCCCTCTGTGTGGGGTGATATCCACTTTGGTTTTCTATGAGATCCTATTTAGGTGTGCGTAAGCATTACCTCTGGGATGACCTCCTGAATCTCTTTGAAATCTCTTAGCCACGAGAACTCATTTCTCTTTACCTTTTCCCCCTTTTATTCAAGGTTTTTTTTCCAATCGTGTTGCCAGTTGGCATTTGGTATTAATCCCTCATTTCCAGGGAGGCTTATCCCC
>JAQZBX010095436.1:0-11914 GCA_029593785.1 Cabassous unicinctus
AACATCTAGACAGAAAATCAGTAAGGAAACAGAGAACTTGAATAATATGTTAAATGACCTAGACCTAACAGACATATATAGAACACTGCACCCCAAAACAGCAGGAAATACATTCTTCTCAAGTGCACATGGATCATTCTCCAAGACAGACCACATGTTGAGTAACAAAACATCTCAATAAATTTTAAAAAGATTGGAATTATACAAAGCATCTTCTCTGATCATAAAGGAATGAAGTTGGAAATCAATCACAGGTGTAGAACAGGAATTCCACAAATGTTTCAAAGTTAAATAAAATACTCTTAAACAATCAGTAGGTCAAAGAAGTAATTACAAAGGAAATCAGTAAATATCTTAAGAATAATGAGAATGAGAACACAACACATCAAAACTTATGGGATGCAGCACAGCTGGTCTGAGAGCAAAATTTATAGCCCCAAAAGCTTACATTAAATAAGAATAAAGAGCGAAAATCAAAGACTTAACTTCTCACCAGGAAGAACTATAAAAAGAACAGCAAGCTATCCCCAAAGCAAGTGGAAGGAAAAAAATAACAAAGATTAGAGAAGAAACAAATGAAATAGAGAATAAAAAAACAATAGAGAAAATCAACAAAACCAAAAATTTCATAAGATAAATAAAATTGACAAATCCTTAACTAGACTGACAAAGGAAAAAAAGAAGATGCAAATAAAATCAGAAGAGAGGGGTACATTACTATTGATCCCACAGAAATAAAAAGGATCATAAGAGGGTACTATGAACAACTGTATGACAACAAATTTTACAATCTGCATGAAATGGACAAATTCCTAGAAACACATGAATAATCTACTCTGACGCTAGAAGAAATAGAAGGCCTCAACAGACTATTTACAAGTAAAGAGATTGAATCAGCCATCAAAAACTTCCCAACAAAGAAAAGCCCAGGACCAGATGACTTCACAAAAGTCTACCAATCATTCCAAGAAGAATTAATACTTATCTTGCTCAAAAAATTGAAGAGGAGGGAACACTACGCAACTCATTTTATGAGGCCATCACCCTAATACCAAAGCAAGATTAAGATACAACAAGAAAAGAAATGTGGAGACCAAATTTCTCTAATGAATATAGATTAAAAAATCTTCAACAAATACTTGCAAATCAAATTCAACAGCACATTAAAAAAGAATTATACACCATGACCAAGTTGGTTTTTTCCCAGGTTTGCAATTGTGGTTCAATATAAGATCAATTAATGTAGTACACACACTAAGAAAATGAAGGGGAAAAAAAATACACATGCTCATCTTAATTGACACAGAAGAGGCATTTGACAAAATCCAGCATCCTTTATTAATTAAAAAAAAAAAACCCTTAGAAAAATAGAAATAGAAGGAAACCTCTCAACATGATAAAGGGCATATATGAGAAACCCACAGCAAACATTATACTCAATGGTGAAAGATGGAAAGCTTTCCCTCTAAGACCTGGAACAAGACAAGGAAGTTCACTCTCACCAATGTTATTGCACATTATACTGGAAATTCTAGACAGAGCAGTTAGCCAACTAAAAGAAATGAAATGTATCTAAATTGGAAAGGAAGAAGTAAAACTTTCACTATTTGCAGATGATATGATGCTACAATACAGAATGTTCTGAAAAATCTACAACAAAGTTACTAGAGATAATAAACAAATTCAACAAAGTGGGAGGGTACAAGATCAACATGCAAAAATTATTACTATATCTATACACTAGTAATGAGCAATCTGAGGAGGGAATCAAGAAAAAAATTCCATTTACAATATCAACGAAAAGAAAAAAATATATCTAGGAATATATTTAACAAAGGATGTAAAGGACTTATACACAGAAAACTGCAAAACATTGCTAAAAGAAATCAAAGAATACCTAAATAAATGGATGGGCATTCAGTGTTCATGAGTTGAAAGACTAAATATCATTAAGATGTCAATTCTACTCAAAATGATTTACAGATTCTATACAATCCCAACCAGCTTACATTGCAGAGACTTAAATCTTCCATCTGTTCATATGCCAGTTGGGCCCTGAATCTCAGCAGAGTTGCAACACCTACTCACCAGTTCATCGGACTCACCCATGACAACTAACAAAAGGATGATGATGGACAACATCCAACCCAGGAAGCAGAGAGTGTCTGCAACTGTAAGCAATACAGTTTCGTCCATCTGCCCCATGGGATCTAAGCCCCCTCTCAATCGGATGCAGGGTGGCCATCACCATCCCAAAATCCTTAAGATTGAGAAATGAACAAATATAAGGGGAAAATGCAACTATGGACTAAAATAGACTTAATGATTATTCTAGCAATGGAAGAACTCGTATCACTGATATAAAGGCAGTGGTCACCAGAGGTTCTGAGGGAAGGGAGAGGGAAGAATAGGTACAACATGGGGGCATTTTTGGGACATTGGAATTGTCCTGCATGACATTGCAATGACAGATACAGGCCATTATGCATTTTGTCAAAACCTATAAAATTGTGCAGGGCAAAGTGTAAACTGTAATGTGAACTATAGTTCTTGACTGGGATAAGGCTTCAATATGTGTTTATCAACTGTAACAAATGTACCACACTAATGAAAGATGTTAATGTGGGAAAGTGTGGAAGGGGGAGTGGGCAGAGTATATGGGAATCCCCTATATTTTTGATGCACCATTTATGTAATCTAAATCTTCTTTAAAAATTTTTTTAAAAATTAAGAAAAAAATTATTTGGAAAAGCAAGTAGCCCACAATGCAGAAAACATATTTGAAAAGAAGAATGAAGTTGGAGGATTTACACTTCTTTACTTTAAGGCATATTACAAAGCTACAGTGTTCAAAACAGCATGGTACTGGCACAAGGCTAGATATATTGACCAATGGAATCAAATTGAGAGTTCAGAAAAAGACCCTCATATCTATTGCCAATTGATTTTTCACAAGGCTGCCACATCCACTCAATTGGGAAAGAATAGTCTCTTTAATAGATGGTTCTGGGAGAACTGGATATCCATAGGCAAAAGAAAGAAAGAAGACCCTTATCTCACACCATATACAAAAATTAACACAAAATGGATCAATAACCTAAGTATAAGAACTAGAACTATAAAAATCTTGGGAAAAAAATTAGATAAGTGTGGCCGTTTGAGATTATTTTATGAATCTCAAAAAGAGAAATATTGTTTTTGTAAACTAATCTTTTCCTCTGGGTATGATACCCATTGACTGCATTAAATTCAGCTGAGATGTCTGATTAGATTACCTGTTAAGATTATGGCTTTTAGATTTGACTAGTCAGTAAGGCATGACTCAGGTTGAATCCCATCCCCTTGCTTGGTGAGCTATAAAGGGACACACACAAGAAGACACAATGGAAGAGAGAACTTTTTCATTTTTGATCCTGCCATGTGACAGAAAGGAGAAGATTCAAACAGCTAAAGCCCTGGGGAGAGATGAACCATTTTGCCTGATAGCTTACACCTGACCTTGGGAAGAAAACTCAGACTGATATAGGAGGCCCAGAAAGAAACAAGCCCTATACCAGTCTGCAGCTGAGAGAAAGGAAGCCCAGAGTGGAGGCTGAAACCTCCTAGAGATTGCCCACCATCTTCCTTCAACACGTAGTGGCTGGCTTTGGTGAGAAAGTACCTATTATGGTACATTGAGTTGGACTTTGCCTGGCCATGGAACTCTAAGCATTTACCCCAAAATAACTACCCTTTATAAAAGCCAACAGATTTCTGGTACTATGCATTGGCACTGCTTTGGCAGACTAATACAGGAAGCATCTTCAGGATCTTGTGTTAGGCAATGGTTTCTTAGACTTTACACCCAAAAAGTCAAAGGAACTGAAGAAAAAATAGGTAAATGGGACACTTGAGAATTAAAAACTTTTGTGAATCAGATCACTTTGTCATGAAAGTGAAAAGACAGCCTTCTCAATAGGAGAAGATATTTGGAAACCACATATCTGATAAGGGCTTAAAATCCAAATATATAAAGAAATCTGACAACTTAACAATAAAAAGACAAACAACCCAATTTAAAAGTGGGCAAAACTCTCTCTAAGCCAAACTCAGCATGTAAACACACAACTTTCCCCCCAGCATAGGACATTCCTGGGGATAAGCCTCCCTGGCACAAGGGATTATTACCAAGCATTGACTAGTGATGAATTTGGAAAAAAGACCTTGACCAAAAGGGGGAAATATTAAATACAAATGAGTTTTTATGGCCATGAGACTTCAAAATGAGTTGAGAGGTATTCCAGAGGTTACACTTAATGCATGTCTCAGCAGAATCTCTTTGACTGCTGCAATAAACAGTACCTCAAACAGTGGGGCTCCTGGGGGCTCTAGAGACATCTAGACACTATAGGCAGGGCAGAAAATCTCAGGAATTAGGCGCCTTATCAATGGGCCGAATACATGCTCCCCAATGTAACAGAGGTAGACTCATTTATAATTTCCCTACACATGGCCATTCTGCCCCTTTTATTTGAACCTATAATTCACAATATACTTGTATATGTCCAAAAGACTTAAATATTCAGTCTGTTCATATGCCAGTTGAGCCCTGAATCTCAGCAGAGTTGCAATACCTATTCACCACTTCATTGGACCCACCCAGGACAACTAACAAAAGAATGATGATGGACAATGCCCATCCCAGGAAGTGGAGAGTGTCTGCAACTGCAGGCAATACAGTTCCATCCATCTGCTCCATGGGATCTAAGCCCCCTCTCAATCGGAGGCAGGGTAGGCATCACCATGCCAAAATCCTTAAGATTGAGGAATTAACAAACATAAGGGGAAGATGCAACTAAGTTCTAAAGTAGACGTATGATTATTCTAGCAATGGAAGAACTTGTATCATTGATATAAAGGCAGTGGCCACCAGAGGTTCTGAGGGGAGGGAGAGGGAAGAATAAGTGCAACAAGGGGACATTTTTGGGACATTGGAATTATCCTACATGACATTGCAATGATGGATACAGGCCATTATACATTTTGTCAAAACCTATAAAATTGTGCAGAGCAAGGTATAAACTATAGTGTAAACTATAGTCCTTGGCCAGTACAATGTTTCAATATGTGTTCATTGTTGTAACAAATGTACCACACTAATGAAAGATGTTAATGTGGGAAAGTGTGGGAGGGGAAGTGGGCAGAATATATGAGAATCCCCTTTATTTTTAATATAACAATCATGTAATTTAAAGCTTCTTTAAAAATAAAAAATATTTTAAAATGGGCAATAAAAATGGCTAAAAATCACATGAAAAGATGCTCAACATCACTATTAGGAAAATGCAAATCAAAAGCACAATACAATATCATTTAACACATACTATAATGGCCAGTATTAAAAAAAAAAAAAGCAACAGCAAATTACAAGTGTTGGGAAGGATGTGGAAAATAGGAGCAGTCATTCATTACTGGTGGGAATGTAAAACAGTACAGGTGCCGTGGAAGACATTTTGGCCATGCCTCAGGAAGCTATGTATAGAATTATCATATGATCTGGCAATCCCACTACTAGGTATATTTCCAGAAGAATTGAAAGCAGGGTCTCAAACAGATATTTGCACACCATTGTTCATAGTGTCATTATTCATAATTGCCAAAGATGGAAGCAGCCTAAGCGTTCATCAACTGATGAATGGATAATCAAAATTTGGTATATGCACATAATGGAATATTTTTCAGCATTAAAAAAGAATGGATGATATCTAGGCAAGATGGCATCGGTTTAAGTGGGCGCTCATCATCTCTCTCACCAAAGACAGCTGAGTGGGGACAGGATCCTGCCTGAGTGAGCTGTTCTGAGAGCCTACAGAGTGGGAGCCTTTGGGGTATCAAACTGGATGGAGTTGGACAGGGAGATAGATTGCTCAAGGTAAAACCGGAACATAGAAAACAGCAAGGAAATAGAACAAGAAGAACAAAGTGTCAAAGAGAAAACTTAACACACACACAAAACCAGCAGCTAAATAAAACTCTAGAGTAGAGAGTGAAGCTAATCAACTGAATGAACCCATCAAGATAAAAAGATGGCCAGAGGGCAAAAAAAAATTACAGACCATACTAAGAAACAGGAAGACATGGACCAGTCCAATGAACAAACTGAAAACCAGGAAGAGATAAAGAACATCGAACAATTAATGAAAGCTGTCCAAACAAATATCATGTGCCAACTTAATGAAGTGAAGGAAGAGATTAAGGATATTAAGAAGACACTGGGAGAATATACTGAAGAAATTTTAAACATACTTAAAAAGATAACAGATATGATGGTGATGAATTGCACAATCCAAGAAATCAAAAAGACACTGGAATCACATAACAGCAGATCTGAACAGGCAGAAGAAAGAATTAGTGATATGGAAGACAGTACATCTGAAATCAAACAGATACTAGAAAGATAGATAAAAAGATAGAAAAAATCCAGCAGGGACTTAGGGATTTCAACGACAACACAAAAAGCACAAACATACTCATTATAGGCATCCTAGAGGGAGAAAAGAAGGGAAATGGAACAGAAGGAGTATTGAAGGAAATAATGGCTGAAAACTTCCCAACCCTATTGAAGGAAATGGATGTACATGTCCAGGAAGCACAGCGCACCCCAAACAGTATAAATCCCAACAGGCCTACTACAAGACATATACTTGTCAAAATGCCCAATGCTCAAAACAAAGAGAAAATACTGAAGACAGCAAGAAAAAGAGAACCATCACATACAAGGGAAGCTCTATAAGATTAAGTGCTGAATCTCTCAAAGGAAACCATGGAGGCAAGAAGGCAGTGGTATGACATAGATAAGGAAATAAAAGAAAAAAACTTCCAGCCAAGAATTCTCTATCCAGCAAAGCTGGCATTCAAAAAATGATGGAGAGTTAAAAATATTCACCTTTGAAATTAAGAGAGTATGCCAATAAGAAAACTGCCCTTCAAGAAAGACTAAAGGGAGTTACGCAGGTTGAAAGGAAAAAACAGGAAAGAGAGAGTTGGAGGAGAGTGTAAGAACAACTAAAAAGACAAAGAAAGAAATAAAAACAATATATGACATACATAGACCCAAAGAAAATATGGCTGATGTAAGTAATTCCTTGAGAGTAATAACACTGAATGTTAATAGATTAAACTCACCAGTTAAAAGACACAGATTGGCAGAATGAATAAGGAAATATGACCCATCTATATGCTGTCTACAAGAAACCCACCTTAGACCCAGGGATTCAAGGAAGCTGAAAGTGAATACCTGGAAAACAATTTTACAAGTAAACAATAACCAAAAAAGGGCAGGAGTAGCTAAACTAATATTGAACAAAATAGACTTTAAATGCAAAACTATTGTAAGAGACAAAGACAGACACTATATATTAGTAAAAGAGGTAATCTTTCAAGAAGAAAGAACAATCATAAACATTTATGCACCCAATGAGGGGGCCTCAAAATACATGAGGCAAACACTGAAAAAACTAAGTGGAGAAATAGATGTCTCTACAATTATAGTGGGGGACTTTAATACACCATTATCACCATTAGACAGAACATCTCAGCAGAGAGTCAATAAAGAAACCAAGACTCTGAATAACACATTAGAGGATCTGGACCTAAAAGACATATACAGAATGGTACACCCAAATACAGTGGGATATACATTCTTCTCAAGTGCACATGGATCTTACTCCAAAATAGACCACATGCTAGGCCACATAAAAAAATCTCAATGAATTCAGAAAGATTGAGATTTTACAAAGCAATTTCTCTGACTACAATGGAATGAAATTGGAAATCAGTAAGGGCCAGAGAACCAGATTAGGCACAGAAATATGGAAGCTAAACAACACACTCTTAGGCAAACAGTGGGTCAATGAGGAAATCTCAAAAGAAATCAGTAACTACCTTGAAAAAAATGAAAATGACAACAGAACATATCAAAACCTATGGGATGAAACAAAAGCTGTACTGAGAGGGAAGTTCATAGCCATAAATGCATATATCAAAAAAGAAGAAAGAGCTAAAATCAAAGACCTAACTGCACACTGGAGGAAATAGAAAAACAACAACAAACTAACCCCAAAGGAAGTAGAAAGAAGGAAATGACAAAGATGAGAGCAGAACTAAATGAAATAGAAAATAAGAAAGCACTAGAAAAAAACAAACAAAACCAAAAGCTGGTTCTTCGAGAAGATCAATAAAATTGACAAACCTTTAGCCAGACGAACAAAGAAAAAAATAGAGAAGATGCAAATATACAAAATAAGAAATGAGGGAGGGGATATCACTGCTGACCTCACAGAAATAAAGAGCATCATAAGAGATACTTTAAAAAATTATATGCCAACAAGAATGATAATTTAGAGGAAATGGACAAATTCCTAGAAACTCACAAACAGCCTACACTGACGAAAGAAGAAATTTATGAACTAACTCAACAGTCCAAGTAAAGAGATTGACTCAGTCATCAAAAACCTCCCAAATAAAAAGAGCCCAGGACAAAATGGCTTCATAGGTGAATTCTACCAAACATTCTGGAAAGAACTAACACCAATGCTGCTTAAGCTCTTCCAAAAAATAGAAGTAGAAGGAATATTGCCTAACTCATTCTATGATGCCAACATTACCCTAATACCAAAGCCAAACAAAGATGCCACAAGAAAGGAAAATTACAGACCAATGTCTCTAATGAAATTAGATACTAAAATCCTCAACAAAACACTTGCTAATTGCATTCAACAACATATCAAATGAATTATACACCATGACCAAGTGGTTTTCATCCTGGGTGTGCAAGAATGGTTCAACAGAAGAAAATCAATCAATGTAATTCACCACATAAACAGACTGAAAGAAAAAAATCACATGATCTTCTCTATAGATGCAGAAAAAGCATTTGACAAAACACAGCACCCTTTCCTGATAAAAACACTGCAAAAGATAGGAATAGAAGGAAACTTTCTAAACATGATAAATGGTATATATGAAAAATCCACAGCTAACATCATCTTCAATGTTGAAATCCTAAAAGCTTTCCCTCTAACATCAGGAAAAAGACAAGGATGCCCACTATCACCGTTCCTATTTAACACTGTCTTAGAAGTACTTGCTCGAGCACTGAGGCAAGAAAAGGATATAAAAGACATCCAAATTGGAAAGGAAGAAGTAAAAATTTCACTATTTGCAGACAACATGATCCTATACATAGAAAGCCCTGAGAAATCCACAACAAAGCTTCTAAAACTTATAAAAGAGTTCAGTAAAGTAGCAGGCTATAAGATCAATGCTCAAAAATCAGTAGTATTTCTATACACCAATAACAAGCAATCTGAGGAGGAAATCAAGAAAAAAATGTCATTTACAATAGTAACTAAAAGAATCAAATACCTAGGAATAAATTTAACTAAAGATGTAAAGGACTTATATACAGAAGATTATACAACACTGTTAAAGGAAATCAAAGAAGACTTAAATAAATGAAGAATATTCTCTGTTCATGGATAGGAAGACTAAACATCACTAAGATGTCTATCCTACCCAAACTAATCTACAGATTTAATGCAATCCCAATAAAAATCAACACAGCATTTTTTAATGAATTTGAAAAACTAACTACAAAATTTGTTTGGAAGGGTAAGAGTCCCTGAATCACCAAGGACATATTGAAAAAGAAAATGAAATTGGAGGTAACACACTACTTGACTTTAAAACATACTACAAAGATACAGTGGTCAAAACTGCATGGTATTGGCACAAGGATAGACATACCGACCAATGGAACTGAATTGCCAGTTCTGATATAGATCCTCTCATATACAGTCATCTGATATTTGACGAGGCCACCAAGATCACTCAGTTGGGAGAGAATGGCCTCTTTAACAAGTGGTGCTTGGAGAACTGGATATCCATATCCAAAAGAATGAGAGAGGAACACCATCTCACACCGTATACAAAAATCAACTCAAGATGGATCAAAGATCTAAATATAAAAACCAAGACCATAAAGACCTTGGAAGAAAATGTAGGGAAGCATCTACAGGACCTTGTAATAGGAAACGGTTTCATGAACTTCACACCCAAAGCACGAGCAGCAAAAGAAAAAATAGATAAATGGGATCTCCTCAAAATTAAAACCTTTTGCACCTCAAAGGACATTATCTAGAAAGTAAAAAGGCAGCCTACCCAATGGGAGAAAATATTTGGCAACCATATATCTGATAGGAGCCTAATATCCTGCATATATAAAGAAATCCTAAACCTCAAAAATAAAAAGACAAACAACCCATTTAAAAAACGGGCAAGTGACCTGAAAAGACACTTCTCCAAGGAAGAAATACCAATGGCTAAAAAGCACATGAAAAGATGCTCAACATCACTAGCTATTAGGGAAATGCAAATCAAAACTACATTGAGATACCATCTTACACCCATTAGAATGGCGGCTATTAAAAAAACAGCAGACTATACATGTCGGAGAGGATGTGGAGGAATGGGAACCCACATCCACTGCTGGTGGGAATGTAGAATGGTCCAGTCATTGTGAAGGACAGTTTGGCGGTTCCTCAACAAACTAAATATAGAGCTTCCATATGATCCAGCAATTCCACTGCTGGGTATATACCCAGAAGAATTGAAAGCAAAGACACAAACAGATATACGCACACCAATGTTCATAGCAGCATTATTCACTATTGCCAAAAGTTGGAATCAACTTAGTTGCCCATCAACAGATGAATGGATAAACAAAATGTGGTACATACATACAATGGAATATTACTCAGCTGTAAGAAGGAATAAAGTGCTAACACACGGGATAACATGGATGAATCTTGAGAACCTTATGTTGAGTGAAGCAAGCCAGGCATTGACGGATGAACAGTACATGACCTCACTGATATGAATTAAAGAAAATTGAGCAGACTCAGAGAGCTATTGTCTGGAAGATAGGTTTACAAGAAATAGAAAGAGAAGAGAAGGTTGTGAGCCATCACCCATACGGGCGTAATCTATGGTAAGTGAGAGTGTAGTTTCATATTGAAGGGATAGGACAGGAGGTTAGTGATATTATTGGGCTGGGTGGTGCAGGGTTGACAGGTGGGTAGATTGGAAAGGGTAGGTTAGGAGGTCCAGGGTACTGGGGGGAGGGCTGGGAGAAGGACCAGGTGAACACTAGGGATCTGCAGGTATGTAGTTGAAAGTACAGAGGTTGGAATGCTCTTATGGCACTATGACATGGAAGGGTTACTGGTTTAGGGTGTTGGTTGGAGGGGCATTTGGGACAGGGCACACCTGGAGCAGGCTTCTAGGGCATGTGTGAGTGAAAATTCTGTCATAACGTGTTGTATCAGTGGGTGGAGACCCACATAATGAGTGGGAAGGAGTTGGATTCCCATCCTCGGGAGGACCGATTTGTTCAGAAATAGATAGGCAGGAATCTCTCAAGAGCATCGGCAGTTCCTAACAGGGGAGTACAAACCAGTGTGTCTAGACCTCAGTCTTGTTGCATGTAACTATGAATCTTGTCATCCAACTACTCAAGCCAGGGGGTCGCTGTGGGCCCCAGAGGGAGGGGAAGGGAGGAGTAGAATAGAGCAAATGAGGGGTATTTAGTGGTCAGTGGAAATGTTCTGCATGATCTTGCAGTGGGACACAGGACATGGTAAATATTATCAAAATTTATAAAAGTGTATGGTCTAAAATGTAAACCATAGTATAAACCATTGACCATGTTGAGTAGCTATTTTTCACTATTTGTATATCAGTCAAAACAAAGATACCATCCACATATAAAAAGGTAGTAATATGGGGCAAGGTGAGGGGGAGGATATTGGGTATAGTGAGTCTCCAGTATTCTGTGTGTGACTTTGCTGTGACCTAAGACTTCTTTGAAAACAAA
>JAQZBX010095437.1:0-11913 GCA_029593785.1 Cabassous unicinctus
TTAAATTGAAAGCTGCCACTATTGTCCAATAAAGGTTTTACAGTTTTATGAATAATTGTCATTTAATACCTATTATTGTTTTCCACAATTTATAGTATAACTTCAAAAACAGATATGTAAAAAGAAATGCTGACATAAAGCTATTTTTTTCTTTACTTAGGTTAAATGAATCATGGAACAAAAAACTTTGATAGAAAGTGTAACAAAGAGGAAAAAAAGAGCTTTGAAGAGCTAATACTAGAAAAAACTTTAGGATCCAATGTGTTTAATTCGGTAAATAAGAAGCAAGTATGCTGAAATAAGAATGAAATTCTAAACTTAGGGAGTATTATTTTACCTAAAATGATAGTTTTATGGAAAGAAAAAGGGTGTGTGACTAACTGTAATCAGTCTCAAATATGTCAGAAACAGTAATCCTTTTAGTCTCATTACCTTGTCAAGAATCAGAGAGATTTTAAAGTGAATCTTTCCATTAAATAATAGTGAGGCACATAGTTTCTCTTTACCATTTCACTAGACATAGGATCCTAGTTTTTCAAAAACTTGTAAAATAACCAGGCTTGTTAATATTACAAGGCTCTTTCTGTTTCCATGTTCTCAGTGCAAAATGGAGTCAAAGCCTAGAGAAAAAAATGCTCTTAGGGTACCTTCCCATGGAGTAGCAGAATCTAACAGATCAGGGTTCAAATTCCAGCTCTATTATTTACAAGCTGAATAACTTTAACAAGTTTCTTGAACCTACTTCAACATATATCCAGCCCCAGTACTGCAGTGAAGCTAATATCAGGGCTCACTAATATCACCTAATTGCTAAAAACAACAGACATTTTCCAGTACTTATCTTACTGTGATCCTTTTGTAACAAGATCACTTCCTACAAAGAAAAAGTACTGATCACTTTCTCTTTCTTGAAGGTCTATTTCCCTTAACTTCTACAGTGTGGTACTCTTCTATTTCTTATAATTCCACCGTATCTTCTCCATGGGCTCTGCTTTTTAAATGTGGATGACAGGGTGAGAGAGCACCCTTCCTGGAGCACTGATTTTGTCATTCTACATGCTCAATCCCTCTAAAAAAATCTTTACGCTAAAACTTCGCAAAAATTTTTAATTTTTTTCCTTTAACTTAAGGATAGTATATTCAGTCTACCACGGACCTTACCATCTGCATTTCTCACAATCACTTAAAAAACTACCTTTCCAAAACTAGTCTCATTATTTCTGGGCCCCATAATTAACCCCAAAACTTACTTCTATGTTTTATATTCCATTAAGCTTTAAAGGTAGAAATCTTGCATCATCTTTTATTCCTTTTACTTCCTAAATATTTTCCAAGTCCAAGGCTTCCTTTCTATTCCTTCTACCACAGTCATAATTTAGTTTCTCAAACATTATTTCAAGGATTTCTTAACTAGATTCCCTGTTTGAAATCAATTCAAAAACATCCCACACAAATTATGGAGGTTAATTTAAATTAAGCTGACTAGGTTATGTTTTCTGTTTAAAGGCCTTCAAAAGCAAACCATCACTTACAGACTTCCAAATCATGCAGGGGCCCCTTGGAGAACATTTTGAAAGAGCCTTAAAAACAAGAAATTATAATATAAGGCAAAAAAAAAAAGTGCCAAAAAAGAGATGCAAACATCTTTTAAAAAAGAGAACTGAGGATACTGACAGGAGGGTGTCCTAAAATAATTTGTTTTTTGGGGGGGGATGGGGAGGTGGAGGGGTGTATGTGTATTAGCCGTATTAAGGTAAGAAGTCAAGCCAGAAAGAGTTTGATAGACTTGGACAAAACAGAGTTCACAAAACTCAAGATTTCAATGAAATTGAAAACCAAGATTGGTGGGAACAAAGAATGGGAGAGCTAGAACTCTAAGTGTTGTTATCAAGCTGACATTCTGGAGTTTTAGATGTTAGAATTCAACAAGTTTTGACTGACTAAAAGTCTAAAGCAACCTCATGTAAAAGGGTGGCTGAAATGAAATGGGGGTGTGGTTCTGGGGATAAGAAGCAAATGATTTATAAGGTTTGAGTCACATGGACTCTGAAGTACAATAGAATGACAGACTTGACATGAATGAGTTGCGGACTCCTTGATGAATATAAGAATTTCCTGGCATTTGAAAAGTGACAGTGATGAGGAATAATAGAGAATGGTATAGTTAGATGGCATAGAAGTCACAGAAGAAATAGGGATGTCTGACAACCAACTGCACTCCAAACGTCAACTTTATCCTAATGAGGTTTTAGGATTGTGGGGAATACAAGAATAATGAATCCTTCACAGTAAAGGGTTTCAGGGAAAATCAGACTTAATTTAAGCCAGGAAGGAAATCATCAGAGAGGGTGTAAGTTTAAGGGAACCTGTAAATATTTATCTGCTTATATATACCCTATCTTAATGAAAAGGGATTTCTTTTTCTCTTCACCTGGGTTCCTGATTTCTGTTGTATAATGTGCCTGAACCCTATCTACTCCTCCCTATCTTAATGAACTTTCTCTACTTCAGGATTTTCCCTACTTGTTCCAATAGGACTAGTTCTTCCTGATCTACCAACATTTCTGCCTAAGAGCTCTGGGCTTCTTTAGTTGTAATATCTGTCAGCTCCACATTTCTATTTGAATTCCTATTCCTTTCCTTCATTCCTTCATAAATAGACATTAATTGTGTTCCCACTCAATGCTAGGCATTATGTTAGAACCCAGAATTACTGTGATAGATAGCAAACAGTCTCTACCTTCAAGAAAAGCAAAATCTCCTAGGGGACAAAAAAAAAGCTAAAATTAGGATTTTTTCTTTGAGACAGATGTTGTAACATAAACATGTATAAATGTTATGATAGCACAGGGTTAAGAACTTGTAATGCTGGTAAAGAGTTATGGAAGTTTCTGTAAAGAGGAGATGCATGAACTGAGACTTAATGGATAAGTAATTTGCCTAAAAGAAGGCATGTGCATGTAAATATGGTTATTCTTGGGAGAAGGAGAAGCTTCTCTTCAGGGGAATTTCCCCAGAAAGGTCATCCCTGATCCTCTATTTAATTTTGCTTCCATGATATTCTCTATCACAGTACTCTTTATTTTCTTTCTAGCATTTAACATACTCTGTGATTTTTTTTTTTTTTTTTTTTAGTTACTGGGGCCAGGGATTGAACCCAGGACCATGTATGTAACAAGCCGGCACTCAACTACTGGGCCACATTGGCTCCCCTGAGTTGGTTTTTCCATTTGTTTGCTTGCTGTTTTTTCTTAAGGAGGCACCAGGAACTGAATCTGGGACATCCCATGTGGGAAGCAGGCACTCAACCACTTGAGCCACATCTGCTCCCAATCTGCAATTTTTTAATTCACTGTTTTTCTTGTTTATTCTCTGTTTTCTACTAGAATTTAAGCAGCAAAAGGGTAAGGGACTTGTCAGATTTGCTCACCATTGTATCCTGATAATCAAACACAGTAGATATTCAATAAATATTTGTTGAGTAAATTAAAGAATAACCAAATAAATGAGCAAATCACCCTTTGTAAAGTTATGGAGAAATGAGAGAGCATAACTTGTCAAACTGACAGGAGGATTCATATAGGTAGGTGATGTTATATGAACATGCAGAAATAAGTAAAAAATTGGAGTTTAGACTTAAGAATTCAAATAGATGTAAGTGAAATCAGCCTTTAGTGAGAAAGGCTGCTGCAAATGTCTAGGCTAGCTAGGCAGGCAACCCCTCTTCCATACAGTCCCTCCTGAAGTGTTTCCTTTGGGCTTTCTCAGATAAGAAAACTGGGCTGCATATTGTCCATTTGCTCTCCAGAATGATTCCACTCCACCCTGTTCTGGCCCCATAGGCTGACTTATATGAACTGTGTCAAAAGGCTCCTGTGTTCTCTGACTTCTGGTTGGATTCAGCCAATGCAAGTAACTGGCAGGAGAACAGCAAGCAGGAAAAGAGTAAAGTTAGAGAGCAATGACCCAGCTCCCTCCTTCCCAGGTCACAGTGGGAGGGCTATGTCCCTCTAACAGAGACTAATTCTCTGTTGGGCAGCCCTTCATACACTCTATCCAGGTTTTGGTAACCATGACCACCTTTATCCCTTCAAGATTAGGGGTGGTAAAATTGTCTGTCCAGTTGATAGTCTTGGGTTGGGAGAAACCATTCCTTGCTCATTACCCTAAACTTTGCCAACCCCTTATAAATAGTTTCTTCATTGCCTGCCTTAGTTTATGTGTACCATTTTTTTTTCCTGTGGGGGCTCTGACTGATATAGGACCATCATTTGATGAGGGATTTTAAACGATTAATTCTGGCTGATTTTACCCAAGGAGATGATCAGGTTTTCAGTTTAGAAAGATTACCCTAGTATCAATGTGGAGAATGTATATGAGTCTAATGCCTCAGTTTAGAGTTATCATGATGCCAAATATAAGAAGAGTCACAATGGCTATGCCATAATGAAAAGAGGGCCAACCACTAGGTTTGGTGGAAGCAAAAGAGATGACAAGTAAATGTACAGCAATGTGACCCAGGGAGAATAGATTCTAAGAGTTCAAAGAAGTAGATTCTTTACAGTGAATTTATCACAATAATGGTATTAAAATATTTAATTCTTTTGAATGCTTTTCTGTAAAGTGAAGGATATGGTGCTCAGTTGATAGAACATCTGTGTTAGGTAGGTAACATATAGCACGAGCTGTAGAACCTTAATAGACTGGGTCCTGCATATTCTTAAATATAATTTAAAAATGTGATATCTCAAAGATCTGTTAAGTACATATAAAGTTCACTTATATACCACTTGATAGAGTATAAAGAATATAAGTTGGATGCAAAAGCCTTCGCTTATTAGGCATATAGTAAATACCACTTTTCTTATCTATAAAATGAGGGCAGGGCCTTTTATTATCTTTTATTATCTGTGAGGGTCAAAAAGGATATTTTATATGAAAGGACCCATAAAGTTTATTCCCAGTAAAATTTAAAATTTTATTTGTAGATTATAATGACATTCTATCAAAGCGTTCTCTTAAATATCCTTTTAGTTGCTTTTTATAAACATCAGACTGGGATGAAAACATTTTGAACACTATCTTATTAATATTTCAAAGGTGTAAGACCAGAGTCTTTAGTAATCTGAGAGATTTTCTTAAAGTTAATGCACATTTGCTACTACTGTACTAAGAAACATAATATCATTACTACTTCAAACTTTACCAATAGTAAATGCAAATCTTGAAATAGATGACAAATTTTCGATCATTTAACTTTTAAAGCTGATGACACAAAACACCACATATTGTATGATTCTATTTATAGGGAAGGTCCACAATAAGCAAATCTATAAAGGCACAAAGTATACAAGTTGTTGCCCTAGGGCTGAGGGGCTGGCGAGATATAGGAAGTGACTGCTAATGTGTAAGGAGTTTCTTTTTGGGGTGATGAAAATGTTTTAAAATTGACTGTGGTGGTAACTGCAGAATTCTATGAATATACTAAAAACTACTATAGTACAATTTAAGTTGGTGAATAGTATGATATGTGAATTATATCTCAATAAAGTTATATTAAGAAAAGTTGGTGAAGATGCGATAAAAGTTATAGATTAGAAAAAAGACAAGTCCCATCACCTACTAAATCATTACAAATAATAAAGAAGGAAAATCTCAAATTAAAAAGGATTTATAACTCAATACAATCTAAATCATTTTGTAGATTGTCTAAATTGATAATTACAGGTTCTTTTGTTTGATGTTTTCATTAAAAATGTACCAGTGAAACATGCAATGGTATAATAAGCTCAACTTTTAAAAGAGAAGAAAACTAAAATTTAGTTCTGATTTCTCCCAACCTCAGAATCAAGATTTTTAAACAATGTTATATAATCTCTGCAATGTGATTTAATATGTGAAACTAACCTATAAGATAAATCAGTCTATACTTTAAAAATGATTAGGTAAGATAGTATCAGATAACTAAATTCCAGGTAACTTGAAATCTTTTGAACACTAAAATATAATTTGCTTGATAAATGACCTTTTAATTATGTATTCTTACAAAAGTAATCTAATAATTTATATTATTTACATCATTAGTAAATACTAAGGTGTATAAAATAATGTACATGTTATATAAAAGCTTATTTGACAAAACATACATCAGTTACCAAACTATTTTTAAAGTAACTCAAAATACTATACCTTGTAGCTCCCAGACTTTCAAAGGCATCAATTCTTTACTACTCTCAATCTTTGGAATGCTGTCAGATTATCTCTGAGATCTCAATAGATTTCTCTGCATCAGAATAAGTAATGTTAATTATCACCACCTACCATGAATCATTACACAAAGAGTATATTTTTGAAATTAATTCTTCCAAATAATTAGAAACAAAATAAATATCATTACAATAACAATAAACAAATTGTGACATCTACACCCACGGATGATAAGAATAATGAGGGAGAGCTATATATGTACTTTTTTATGTAAGGGAAAAAATCTGAAAGAATGTATCATCAATAGTTAATATACATTACCTATAAGGAAAGCAAGGGTGAGGGCAGAATTATTTGGTTTTATGTTATTTAATTTTTGTTTTGACATTTAAAAAATGGTAAATATTACTTCTACAATTTAAAATAAAAACTATTTTATAAAGAAAGACATTAATGCTTCTTATACAATCTTAGAGTACACTCTATTTCCTGAAAAACTCCATCATTGATACTTAAAAAAACTGAAGTAAGATAATTTTGCCTAAACACATTTAGGCATCTTTTAGAGAGAGCCAAATAATAACATTAGTAGATTGCTTGGCCTATAATCTCAGGTATAATCTTCTATCCTCTCTCCCTCATGAAATGAAGAAATGGTGTTATTTCAGATTTAAATAGAATACTTAAAAAAAACTTTAGCAATCAACACAACTGATAAAACATATCAACAACAGTAAATACAAATGAAGACTGAAAAAAGCAAAATGAGAAATAAATGTACAGAATATAAAAACAGGCAATACATAAATCTTATATTTATAAAGAAATACACTACAGTGTCAATATCTTGTGATTTTATTATATTGTGGGAGCATGTTTTGGAAATGAATCAAAACTGACTATGATTGCTCTCTGGTGAACCTCCTAAAAGAAGCCCATTATGAAGTTTACTCTCAATATTTTAAGTTATAGAGTAATACTAAGTTTATAAGAGCTATTATATTGTTTTTCATATTTATTTAGTGTCAATAAGTTTCACCACTAAAATTATTTACATAGTTCAGGCAAAAATAAATTATTCATACAATACCGCAAAGCAAAGGATTTTTTCCTAAATCAACTGAGTAATAGAAGAATTAATTTTAAGTATTTCTCCTTTTAAAAAGATAATATCCCAGAACCCTGGGAAGCAGATATGGCTTAAGAAATTGAACTCCTGCCTACCACATGGTGTGGGGGGGTCCCAGTTTCCGTGCCTGGTGTCTCCTAAAGATGAGCAAGAAAGCAAGCTGACGCGACAGTCAGGCACTGAAAGCTGATGCAATAAGAGACATAAGGAAAACACAATAAGGGACACAGCAAAGTGGGGAGTGGAGGTGGCTCAGGCAATTAGGCACTTCCCTCCCATATCAGAGGTCCCAGGTTCAGTTCCCTGTGCCTCCTGAAAAGAAGACCAGCACACAACAAGCAGATACAACAATGTGAACAATGAGGGGGTGGGGAGAAATAAATAAATAAAATAAATCTTAAAAAAAAAAAAGGATATCTCAGAATCCCAAGTAATTTTTGGAGGACACATAATTTATTCCCATAAGAAGGTGTATTTAAAGAAAAATAGAACTATGCATTATAAGATACTGAGACATGGATGAAAATGTAACAAAAATATATTGCTATCTAGTACATAAATGCCTTATTAAATAAATTATTTTGAAAGATGTATTAACTTTTGAAGGCCACTAATATACTGAGTTAAAATATAACTCAGTAATCTATGGCATAACCTCTAAAAATGTTCCCCATACTCTATGGAGTTATTTGTCAACCAAAAGAGCCTACCTTAGTGTGGTTCATAAATACTTACACCATGTAATGCTAAACAAAGGCTGAAAACTCACTTTCTTCTCTGAAAAATTAAATATATTAATAAAAAGTTCCTTTTCTTTAATTCATTTTTGCCTTTATAATAAGTCACAAATTACAGCCATCCTATTCATAAGTATTCATATAGCAGTCATTATCCTATTCCTTGTCTTGGCAGGAAAAACCACACAACTTAAATTTTTGAAAGATTACTTATACTAGTATATGAAATTCAGCCCAGAGTTTTAAAATATTTCAATACGGAAATCTATGGCAGAAAATTTTAGGGAAATATTATCTCTTCTTTTTAGTCATAAAAATTCATTTTGATGACTTCATGCTAAATATACAATATTTAGAAAGCTTTTGGAACTCAACAGATCTATAAAAGATACTATGAAGTTTTGAATCAGTTTTCTCACAGAGATAACTTTTATGATTTTCAATTTGTTTTTTTAAACACAGTAAGTCATATTTATCAATGAACAATTGTTTTAAATATTTATATGATATTTAATGAATGTCTAAGTATCAGTATTGCCTTCAAAAATAATGAAATCAATATAATAAAAAGTATTTTCCAACTCTGCCCTATTAACTTATGAAAGACACGATAAAAATACCAGAATTTCAAAATTGTAAATAGTAACTGGTAGTAGTACTAGAATATTTATTTTTTTAAAAATAAACCTTTACTTAATTTTTTCCTGAAAAGAAATTCAATCAGCAGTATTTTTTTCTGGGCAACATTTTAAGAAATTATTTCAGCAAATAATAACTGATAATAACCATTTTATTTCTTGTATTCATGTTTAAGAAATACTTATATAAATATGCCTATTATGTGCCATGAAAGTTCTGACCACTTTTTAAACAGTCACTAATTTAATCCTCATAACAATCCAATAGTTAGGATATTATAATTAGCCCCACTTTATAGATAAGGAAATTAATGTAGGAAGAGATCAAGTAAATTACCCAGTTCACAAAACTAGTAATTGATGAAATCATGATATCAACCCAGGCAGTATGGCTCCAAAGCGTGAACTACACTCTACTGCATCTCAGTTGGTGCTATTATAATTTAAATTATGATAGTATATTGGGTGTCTAGTCTTTCTTTTCTTCATTATAAAACTGATTAAATAGAACAACGTGAAAGCAGAACATTAAAAAATATTACTGGAGGATATTTAATCAATGGAATATTATTTGGTAATAAAAACGAATGAATTAGTGACACATGCTACAACATGGACAAAGTTTAAAGATAGTATGCTAAGCAAAAGAAGCCAGTGACAAAGGCCACATATTGTATGATTCCAATTACATGAAATATCCAGAATAGGCAAATCCAAAGAGACCAAAAGTAGGTAAGTGCTTGCCAGGCTCAGGGAAGGAAGCAATGGGAGAGAGATTGCTAATGGGCAAAGGCTTTCTTTTTGGGGTGATACAACTGTTCTGTCATGAGATAGTGTGAATGATTATATAACCTTGTTCACATTCCCAAACCACAGAATTATACATTTGAAAAGGGTGAATTTTATGGTATGTGAATTTTATCTCAATAGCTGCTATTTTTAAAAAATCTATTAAAGGGAAAAATACTTAAGATAAAACTTTAAGATAATAATAGTAAATGTATGTGTGGCTAATATTTTTTAAAATTAACTGAAAAAATAAAACTGGATCTATTTAAGTAATGTACAAAATTAAAGCTAATTATATTCATCTTCTTCAAATTTAAAAACTTCCTAAACAAGTATTCATTATATAGTTCATTTTTACCTGAATTTTAAGGAAGCTGTGTTAGAATAAACTTAATTAAAATAAATTACTGCTTTCAACTATGGAAAAGTATAATCCATAAAGTGATAGCACCATACAGTACAAATGAATAAAAGAATCAAGAAGTGCTAATAAAGCTAATAAATATTTGGCACTATGTTTTATTGTTCATTTCATTGTTTTACGTGTTCAAGTTTTAGCCAATTCTATAAATATTGAGTCTTTGTTCATAGAACAAATACTTTTTTCTGGGTAAAACGAGAGAGCTGTATATTTAACAGTGACCTAATACAGGCTTCAAAAGTCTCAATTCCTTTTTCCCTAGTTATTCCAGGGATGTTACTTAGGTAAACTAAACTTTAATAGTAAATAATTCAACATATAGCAAAGGGCTCAGAATATTTAATTTTAAAGTGAACAATTCAGTGGCATTTAATAGATTCACAATGTTGTACAGCCACCACCTCTAACTAGTTCCAAAACATTTTCATCAATCCAAAATAAAATTCCATACCATCAAGCACTTTCTACTCATTCCCTCTTCTCCTCCAGGCCCTGGCAACTACCCATCTGTGTTCTGTCTCTATGGATTTACCTATTCTGCATATTTCATACAAATGGAATCATAAAACAAGTGACCATTTGTGTCTGGCTTCTTTCACTTGGCATAAGGTTTTCAAGGGTCATCCATGTTATAGTATGTCATCACTCCCCTGTATGCATTTACCACAATCTGTTTATCTGTTCATCTACTGATGGACATTTGGGTTGTTTCCAATTTTGGATATTGAGAATAGTGCTACTAGGAAAATGTGTGTACACGTATTTATTTGAGTATTGTGTCTAATTCTCTGGATAAATACTTAGGAGTAGAATTGCTGGGTCATATGGTGATTCCATGTTTTAACTTCTTGAGAAACTGCCAAACTGTTTTCCTATTTGTAATGGAGGGAAATTTATGTTATGGTGCTTCTCCCTTGCAGGTTTCAGAATTCTCTTTCTATCTTTGGCATCTGACAGTTTGAATACAACATGGCAGGTTGTAGGTCTATTTGGGTTTATCCTGTTTGGAGTTCGTTGAGAATCTTGGATATGTGTATTCACATCTTTTGTTAAATTTGGGGTTTTCAGCCATTATTTCTTTGAATTTTCTCTCTGATCAAAGCTTTGTTTTGCATCTACATTTATCCCCCGGACACTGCACTTATTCTTGCCAAATTCCACCTCAAGGGCATCGTGCAAGCATATACCATAGCCTTGAGACATGGAAACTACCATTACCATGCCCTCAAGAAAGCAAAACAACAGCAGCAACAAAAAAAAACTTACTTAAGGAATTAGATAGGTAAGGAAAGGGGTGATCACACTGGAGTTTGGAATTAAAAAACACCAAAAAAAAAAAAAATCAGAATGCATTTGGTTCTCTCTACACTGGCTAAAAATATTGCTCTACACTCTAAGTTTTAAATGTCATGTATCTGTATGACTGTAATGCAGATTTGAGTAAGATTGTGTATGTGCAAGTGGCTGCACAGTACCACCTCCTGTTGCAGCTCCTCATTTTAAGGAAGAGAGAAAGAAAAACAAAAACACAAAGCCTTAAGCTCTTTTAATTCTTTACCAGATGAGCAAGGTTTTAACAGCTGGAGATAGGCCTACATTGGAAATAACACCTCCTGTCCCTTTCCCAGTCTTAGAGCATCATCACCATTACTCTATACTCATCATGTCTCATGCATAAGTGACAACTAGTTGGCTAGAAATTTAAAACTTTTCTGTAAACTTAGATTATGTTTTGTAAAATTTTGCAGCCTTCTTCTGTTAAAGATGCATAGTTGAGCTCTTTCTTTTTCTTTTCTTTTTTAAACGTATATTTTTTTATTTTTTTAAAGAATTTAGATTACACAAATGTTACACAAAAAATATGGGGATTCCCATATGCCCCATTCCCCACACTTCCCACACCCTCCCACATAAACAACATCCTTCATTTGTGTGGCACATTCATTGCAATTGATAAACACATCCTGGGGCATTGCCATTGAGCATGGACCA
>JAQZBX010095438.1:0-11914 GCA_029593785.1 Cabassous unicinctus
AGGAACCTATGTGGTGATTAAGTATCTCCATTTCACTTGGAATGGCAAAATATTGATTCCAAGTACACTGTGAAAAGTTTTATGTATACTGTAATCCTTATGTATACTGCAACCACTTAAAAATATACTAAGAGATATAGTAAAAAACTCATTAGATAAATTAATGTAAAATATTTTTTAAAAGTTTAAATAACTCAAAATAAGGTAGAAAAGGGAAAACAGTGGAACAACAACAAAAAAAGAGGGGACAAATAGAAAGTGAATAATAAAATGCTAGAGATATTTTCAAATTTGAGATGGATATTATGCTCTTTTTTGAAATATATTCATGATATTTTGGACAGAAAATCTGATTGAAGTACAGCTCTGATCTAAAAATGGGTTTTGTTATGGGAAAAACCAACATATGCGAGTGGATATGTTGCAGCAGAAACAAGACTTAGATGATGAGAAAGCTAAAACGGCACTAGGAGAGGTAGAGGAACAAAGTTTTATTACACGCAGGCCCGGGGGAGAATTCAGTCTCCAAATTCTGAATCATTCTGTCATGATTTTCATAAGTTTATATAGGAACTCTAAGCGGAACTTTAAATGGGCAAATTCCTAAGCAAGGGAGCAGGCAGGGTTACAAAAGCAAAAAGAGCAAGGTTAGTTTATCTTCCTAAAGCACAGGGCTATTAGAGAGGAAAAGAGTCATCATCTGTTTAGAGTTGCAAATTCCACTTGAAAGGGGCAGGCAGGGAGTGCTTATCCTCCTAAGATGTGGATTCCATAGTTAGACGGGAGGAGGGGAGAAAAGGGGCTGAGGGGAGTTTATTTTCCTAAAGCTGTGGGTTTTTGCTGGGGGGGTGAGGGAGGTTAGGGTGCCAGCACTTCCCTTATCACTCCCCCCTTTTAATGTCCTTATAATTCTTTATGGGGCATCATCTGCTAACATGGGGGTTTTTCTATAGTCCCCAAGGGCTGATATTTAACACAAGGCATTACTTGGTGTTTTAAGGCATTTAAGCGGGAAGTGGTGTATTATGTTAGGTACCGTAGAATGCATGGCCCTAAAGTTAAGAGGAAGAAGACTGAGGCTATTACTGGCATAAATGGCAAAATCCAGGAGAGGAGATACTGGAAGTAGATCCTGTTGGCAGATGCTTGGTATACACAGTTGAAGCGGTCTTTGGCTCATTCCTTTAGTAGGGCCACCTTGTCCCTAACTATTCCTGAGGAGTTTGCATAGAAACAGCATTCTTCCCCCAGGGCCTGGCAGATCTCCCCTGAACCTGCGGTGAGCAAGTCTAATCCTCACCTGTTTTATAAAACCACTTCTGCCAACAAGTCTATCTGGTCTTGCAACCCGTTGAGAGCCCCCGATATTTCTTCAAGGTCATTTGATATTTCCTGTGCTAGTGTTTGTAAGCCCTCCTGACCAACTGCAAGTGAGGACCCTGCTACTACTGCACTCCCGACTACTCCTAGTCCTAAGAGTATTGGAATTGCCTGTATTGCTCATTTGGCTTGGGAGAGCTCTCCAGGCAATTCATCTCCATACACTGAGAATGATGGTACTGGCCAAGCCAGGTAGCAGATGCCCTGGCCATCCTGGGGTAGGCACCAGTAGGCGATGGTGCCACAGACCCAGATGGTGGAGTTTGCGGTGCATTGGTCAGGCTCATTGAGTGGGCGGGTGGTGTTACAATTTGCCTTTCCAAGAGGGAGGTTGGTTGAAGGAGACCTGGTAGTTGTGTATTTACAGTTAGCCAGTTTTCCTGGGGGTTCGGTTATGCGGACTGGGAGGGGCCTGGTTACGTTCCATGGGACAGGTACGGAGAAGATGGTTAGACTGGAGGAAGTGCATAGCCAGCATGATGCAGCTATGTCAGCCCAAGATTCATTTATGAGTTGGTGCTATCGCTGGATGAGGGCATGAGCGGCTCCTTTTGGGACGAAATCCGGACATTGGGGAGCAGCCAAGTTTCTTCAGGGGTTTGGCTTCCCCCTTCTCTCTTAGCCCATTCCTGTTCTTCCCGGATATAGCTTAGTTGATTAGTCACTTGTCCTAAGAGGGACAGCTGCGGTGTCAATTCCGGGACTTGTGTTCCATGGGTTCCTTCAGCTGCTTGCAGAGCTGCTTTGTTGGCTAGCCCGTTTCCTTGAGCGACTATGTCCATTCCTTTCTGATGTCCCCAGCAGTGGATGATGGCAACTTTGTCTGGTTTCCAGATTGCTTCTAACAGTTGGAGGATTTCTTCATTTTTGATTTCCTTTCCCCCTGTGGTTAGGAGACCTCTTTCTTTATAAATTGCCCCATGGATATGAATGATAGCAAATGCGTACTTAGAGTCAATGTAAATGTTTACCACTTGCCCAGCAGCTAACTGCAGGGCTCGGACCAGTGCCCAGAGTTCTGCTCATTGGGCAGACCATCCCGGCGGTAGAGATGCCGCTTCCACCACCCGTTTGGTAGTGGTGACTGCATATCCAGCAAGCTTTTCCCCATTTTTAACAAGACTGCTCCCATCTGTAAATTGTGTTTGATCTGGGGAAGGGATCGATTTGTGTTGGAGGTCGGGGCAACTGGTGTAAACTTCCTCAGTCATTTCAACACAGTCATGCTGAGGAGCCCCTTCTTCATTTGGCAAAAAGGTGGCAGGGTTTAGACTGCACACTGTTTCTATTGTCCCCTTGGGTTTTTCACAGAGTAAACTTTGGTAATGTGCAAGCCGGGGATTTGATATCCACCGATGCTCGTGTGAGTTCATTAGGGCAGTGACTGCATGTGGCACCATAACATGAATGCCTGCCCGAGAGTTAATTTGTCGGCTTCTTTGACGAGGGTTATGGTTGCTGCCAGGGCTTTCAGGCAGGGCGGCCACCCTGCAGCCATGGAGTCCAGCTGCTTGGAGAGGTAAGCGATGGGTCTTTGCCAGGGACTGACTGTGTGAGAAACCCCAGTGCTACTTTGTTCTTTTCATGCACGAACAGGTTAAAGTTTCAAGTTACATCCGGGAGCCCCAAGGCAGGGGCTAGGCCAAGTTGTCTTTTGATGTTTTGAAGGCCCCCTGTTGAGCTTCTCCCTAGGCAAGAGGTTCTTTTTATGAACCCACTAGAACTTTGTAAAGGGGTTTGGCCATGGCTGCAAACCAGGGAATACAGATGCGGCAGAACCCTGCAGCCCCAAGGAACTCGTGAAGCTTTCTTTTTGTGGTGGGGGTAGGGATGGTGCAGATCACTTTCTTTCATTTGGGTCTGAGCATCCAGTGCCCTTGTGTGATGCTGAACGCCAGGTACTTGACCTGGGCCTTTTTCCAAGACACTTTGTACCCAGTCTGTGTTAGAAGTTGTAAGAGAGTCTGGGTCCCTCTCCAGCAGTCCGTCTCACTGGCAAGTAGGAGGTCATCTATGTATTGCAAGAGGGCACACCTGCAGTCTTCCCGGGGGTAGGTAGTCAGACCTGCTGCCAAGGCTTCCCCGAAAAGGGTAGGGGAGTTTTTGAAGCCTTGTAGGAGCTGGGTCCAGGTTAGCTGAGTTTTCTGCCGGGTTTGGGGATCTTCCCATTCAAAGGCAAATAGAGGCTGGCTTGGGGGGGGGGCCAGCCACAGGCGAAAGAAGGTGTCTTTCAGGTCCAGGCAAGTGAACCAGGAGGCTTCAGGCAGCAGCTGTCCTAACAAAGTGTACGGGTTGGGGACAACCTGATGTAAGGTGAGAGTGGCGTTATTAATGGCTCGTAAATCCTGCACTGGTTGATATCCAGTCCCACCTGGCTTTTTTACTGGTAATAATGGGGTGTTCCAGGGTGACTGGCACTCGATTAGGATTCCCTCTATTCTGAGGTGATCTATGTGTTCAACCATGCCCAATTACACTTTGCAGGGGATCAGATACTACCTTTGCTGGACTGGAGCCGCTCCAGGCTTCAGGTCAATGATGATGGGTGCATGGTACCGTGCCATTCCCAGTGGGTTTTTTTCTGCCCAAACCTGGGGGAAAAGTTCCAGCAGTTTTTCCGGATTTGACCTGAACTTTCTTCCGCATGAAGTCTCCATTCTTCGTTTTGGGGTATGGTGACAAGGAGAGTGAGGCCGGTCCTGAGGCTTAAGCTTGCTGGCCCTTCAGGTTTGAAGGTAATCTGGGCTCCCAGTTTGGTTAAGAGGTCCCTACCAAGCAGGAGAACTGGACATTCAGGCAGGTACAGAAATTCATGAGTCACTTGTGGCCACCAAGCTGGCAAGTTCTTGACTGGCAAAAAGGCTGTTGACTTGACTGGTCCCCAGTCGCTCCTATGATATTAATTTTTCCACTAAAGAGGGTGACGGGGTTGTGACCACAGAATATTCAGTGCCAGTGCCCACCATGAAAGTCATTGACAGGCCCCCTTCTTGTTAGTTTGACCATGGGCTCGTGGGGGCCAAGTTCCAGTGATCACGGTCTCCCCTATTAAGGGTTGAGCCCTGCCAGCCCGATCAGATGGTTTTGGGGCTCAGGTTGGTATTTCCCTTTAGGGATGTTCCCTTTATGTGCCTGAGTCTTTTGGGGGCACTCATTTTTCCAGTGTCCACTTTCTTTGCAGTAAGTACATTGGTCTCTGGCCAGAGGCACCCTTCTGGTGCTTCCCCCCCTTTTTGAGGTGGTCCTCCTCATCCGGTGGGGTCGGGATTTCCCATGGCTGCTGCCAGCAGGGAGGCTTGATGTTTCATTCGCTTCCTGGCCTCTCGTTTGGCAATTTCGTCTTGATTGATGAATACTTTACTTGCGACCTCAGGGAGTTGGGAGATGTTCATTCTTGCAAACCCTTCTAATTTTTGGAGCTTTCTTTTAATGTCCGATGCTGCCTGAGTGACAAAGGCGGCATTCACCATCCTCTGGTTCTCCGGAGCTTCTGGGTCAAAAGGGGTGTAGATTCTGAAGGCCTCGCAAAGTCGCTCATAGAAATCTCCCAGAGATTCGTCCGGCTTTTGAGTGACTAAAGTCGTCTTTGTCATGTTTGTGGGTCATTTTGCCCCTTCTTGGACCCCTCAAAGGAGCGCTTCCCAATATTGCTGGAGTGCAGCTCGTCCTTGATCAGTGTTGAAGTCCCAGTTTGTTTGGGCCTCTGGCACCGCCTCTCATGCCCAATCTTCTGGGTTTAAGACACCAGTTGGGGCCTGCTCCTGCAGCCACTTTCAGGCATTCATCAGAATCCACCGTCTCTCTTCTGTATTAAACAAAGTCAGGAGGAGTTGGTGGCAGTCATCCCAAGTAGGATGATGAGTTTGGAAAATAGGTTGCATGAGATTAGTAAGAGTCTGGGGCTTTTCCGAGTAGGAAGGGGTGTGGTGCTTCCAGTTCAAGAGGTCTGTAGTTGTGAAGGGCTGGTAATATAAAACAAGGTTTCCAGGTTGGATAGTAACATTCTCCCCAATCTGGGCTTGATCTTGTATCTCACAGAGGGGCATATGTAATGCGGGTTGTGCTGACTGGAGCCACCTTGCCATTGGGGTTCCAGGGTTCTCTCCAAAGGGGATCGATGGTCCTGAAGGGACCAAAGATGGGGGTGCCTCTGGGAGATCTGCCTGTGCTCCTGGGCTAGGAAGGGGAGCTAAAGCGGCCAGAGCGTATGGTGTGGGTGGTGGGTCCTCTTCCGAGGATCCTTGATGAATGAGCATTCCTTGTTTAACTAAGACCCTGCTCTGTCCCTTTTTTCCAATGCAAAATCGAACCCAAGGGGGCAGAGTCTGGGATATTTCTAGCCAAGAGTCAATGTAGGAAAAACTGATTGGGGTGGCCAGGAGTTCCTGTGACTACAAGCCACATTGCGCGGACCCTGGCTACATCCAGGGTCCCTTCCAAGGGCCAGTCAACACCAAAATCAGGCCATTCTAATTCGCATAGGGTATGGAGGGTGCCAGGGTTCATCCAGATGCCATAATCTCCAGAAAAGCCCTTTTTAAAATTCTTAAGCATGCAGTCTAAGACAGTGGGTTTTCATTGTGATGAGCCCATACCCTGTTTCGGTGGCACAAGATAGACAAAGGAAGGGGTTGCCTCTTTCGAGGCCACTCCAATGCCTGCCTGTCTCTATCTCTCACAAGAACTTTGGCTCATCTTAGCTAAGGCACCCAGGTAAAGTTTGGGTGAGCCATTATGCCATATGACATAGCCACGGAAAACAGGTTAGTGCCCACACAGGCTCCATAGCATATGTTAGTGGAGTCACAGACTGGTACGGCAGATGCAAGCCTGTGCTGTCCTCACTCACTCACACAGTCACTTAGAGGTTATGCAGTCTCTCCCACAGGGATTAACAGTGTTGAATCCACACCCTGAGTCGGTGGCGCGAGACAGACAAAGGAAGGGGTTGCCTCTTTTAAGGCCACTCTGATGCCCACCTATCAGCATCCCTCGCGAGAACTTCAGCTCGTCTTAGCTAACGCACCCAGGCAAAGTTTGGGTGAGCCGTTATGCCATATGATATAGCTGCGGAAAACAGGTTATGGCCCACACAGGCTCCATAGCATACAGAGTGGAGTCACAGACTGGTACAGCAGATGCAAGCCTCTGCCGTCCTCACTCACTCACACAGTCACTCAGAGGTTATGCAGTCCCTCCCACAGGGATTGCCCTATTCTGGAATCTCGGTACTCGAGATTCCAGGAGGTGATCAGTCTCCTCTTCCGTCCAGAGATGGGCCTGACTGAGGACTTGGCACCCGGGGCCTTACCTTTCCGGAGTCTTCTGGCACTGTTCAGACTGCCTCCCCACTGAGTCAGGCTGGGGTGTGGAGACGCAGCCCATGGGGACCACTTCAGAAGGAGGTCCCATTTAGAGGATGGTGGCACCTACCTTGTTCTCTTGGAGATCGCCGCTGGCTGTGACCGTCAGCCCCAAGCCGGAGGAACAATGGGCCTGCTCAGTTGGGTTTTCCTGGTCAGGGAACCAATGTTGCAGTAGAAATGAGACTTAGACGATGAGAAAGCCCAAATGGCACTCGGAGAGGCGGAGGAACAAAGTTTTATTACATGCAGGCCCAGAGGAGAATTCAGTCTCCAAATTCTGAGCCCTGTGTCTTGATTTTCATAAGTTTTTTAGGAACTCTAAGTGGAACTTTAAACGGGCAAATTCCTAAGCAAGTGGGCAGGCAGGGTTACAAAGGCAAAAAGAGTGAGGTTAGCTTATCTTCCTAAAGCACAGGGCTATTAGGGAGGAAAAGAGTCATTATCTGTTTAGAGTTGTAAATTCCAGTTGAAAGGGGCAGGCAGGGAGTGCTTACCTTCCTAAGATGTGGATTCCATGGATAGAAGGGAGGAGGGGAGAAAAGGGACCAAGGGGAGTTTATTTTCCTAAAGCTGTAGGTTTCTGCTGAGAGGGGTTAGGGTCCCAGCACTTCCCTTATCAGAAACACTGTCTGACTTCACATTCCTAGCAGAACGCCACTATCTTCTTCAGCAACAAAGTGTTTATTCTTTTCCACCTTTCCTCAGCACACCTCCATGTAGGTCACCTTATGCCTATATCTATTCTTACTCTTTCTCTCCTTTTTCTTTTTCTTTTTACTCTCTCTACTTCTGCAAATATAGTATATATAATGCAAACTTGCATTAATGCTATTCGATTAAAAACAAAAAACAATGAGTGTCTTCCTCAAGCTATCACAAGAGGAACTGAGAGCAAATCAAGAGGGTTATTCCTGCCCTTAAAGAGCTCTATATACTCTTCCTTCTGTGAGCAAAATAAATACTGCCAAGTCTATCTCAGTATGCATATTGTTATCTTCAACGAAAAGTCAACAAGGATTTTACTGCCCTATCAGAAAATGACCCTCTCCCTTTGAGTACTCGGGACTCTGGAACTTAGAGTATAGAAAGCATGTCTCATAGGAAAATGAATTTCTCTGCCTCTTAGAGTATAAATCCTGCATTTCAGCTGAACAAGAAACCCAAGTTCTACTGTATAAAACACACAAAATTATCTTCATACTGTATGAAACCTACTCAAAATTTCCCTATAGACGGCAGAGAACATTATGCAAATATCCTTTCAGATGCTCTACACAGAGTTTTCATTTTTTGGTTGTAAAAATCTTGCAGTAAGAAATATGCCTCCCTATATTTACAAACATCAGTTTACCCTTTTCTCCCATGACTAGGCCCTGGTCTAAGCAACTACTCTGTTATACCATTTCATATAGTCCAACTTTCAGAAACAACAAGTTTTCTTTGCCAGAATTTTCTTTTCATGGAGTCTACCTCTACAGGGATTGGGAGTATGAGAGCAGACCCTCAACACCTTTACAACACCCCTCTCTTCCAGAACACCCAAAAGTCAATGCAACCAAGCTTTTATACCTTCTAGGTAGTACCAGACACCTGCAGCATAAGCTAGCAAGAATAGAGAGAAAATTTACTTAAGTGTTTGGCTCATAAGTAGATTTTCTCAATAAGCTTTCCATTAATTAATTTATCAAAGTAATAATTTTTAAATTATCTGTAGACTATGAATTTAAACAGGCATCAAGTATGGTGCCTTAAAAAGTATGATTTGGCTTCTAAGAGGCAGTTGATAACATGTTTGTTAAATAAATATAATGATAAATTGAAAACTCTAAGTGAAAACACTTTCTAAATTGTAAAGTCCTATAACAATGTACATCATTATTAATATTATAAGATATTCAATGAGTGTAGTATTAAAATCAATCCTTGCTAGTTCCTAAACTGTTTTGATAGTTCTTCCCTAACCATAGACTATATATTAGGATAGATAAGTTCTGGACAAAGAAAATAAACATTAATTGCTTTGTTTTTAAAATTAACTTTGAAGTATTGCTAAAGCTATATTTAGTTCTGACGTAAATACAAAACTGAAGAACTTGATGCATGAACTTCCTTTATTATGATCTGGGATATTCTTTAATGCCAATTTTGTATCCTTTCATCTCAACAAAAGTAAGTAAGATTTGAATTTACTAAAACCATCAAACTGCCAGCAGCACATAACTTTACTGTACTTGGTGCACTCTAATGGCACAGATGCCAATTAACAGAGATAATTCAGTCAAGAGATGGCTATAAATTCTGTTAGGAACTACCAAGGGCAAGGCAAAAGTCATTTCACAAACCTTATGGGCCAAAACTATTCTGACAGTTATTAATGCATATGAAACTAGACTACTCATTTTCTGTTTTTGTTTCTTTCTTTCTTGTGGTTGCTCTTGTTTTAAACTACACTAGACAACTGGTAAAGAAACATTCTGCTCTGGTATTCACTCTTTCATCAAATATAAAAGCACTCTTCTTCATTCATTCTTATATTTATTCATTCAAAAAAAGTTTGAGAGTTATCTATTTACCAATTC
This sequence comes from Cabassous unicinctus, assembly GCA_029593785.1. Classification (NCBI taxonomy): domain Eukaryota; kingdom Metazoa; phylum Chordata; class Mammalia; order Cingulata; family Chlamyphoridae; genus Cabassous; species Cabassous unicinctus. Next base: position 9,326 of record JAQZBX010095438.1, read on the forward strand.
TTTAACACAAGCAAGATGTAAATAATGAACAAGACATAGTATCCCTATTATTTTGGTGATTTGGTGCTTATAGTCTAGTAAGGGAGGCAGATAATACAATGAATTAAGTGACAGACTAGAAGAAATATAGGAGGGGCCCATAAATCAGATTTGGGGAGTCAGTATGTTCCCAAAATCTGTATTCCTTGTATTCCCAATCTAATATTTTAAAAGAGTATTAGTTACTAGTACATATCCAGAACTCCTAGAATCAATAAGGAAACAACCAACAACCCAATAACAAATGGGCGAATGATATAAACTATTGGTTCACATAAAGGGAAACACAAATGACCCCTGAACATATAAAAAAGATGTTCTCCCTCACTGATAATAACAGAACAGAAACTTCAAACAACACCAAGATACTATTTTTCACTTATGACAGTTTGGTGGGAATCTAAAAGTGTAACAATATACTCTTTGGGGAAGTGTGGGAAACTTGTGCTATTGCTGTAAGAATGTAAATTGTTACAAGCTTGAAGGATGAGAATGGGAAATATCTATCAAAATTACAAATGCATGTACTTTTGAATTTATACTATAGATATATTTTACATGTAAAAAATGGCATACATGTATTATAAATAAAAGTAAAAGGTTGGAAACAAAATAAACATCCCTTAAAAGGTGACTGGTTAAATACATTTTTTTTGTCCCTTACTCTCCTCTCCTTTCGTAACTCCTACTACAGATATGTTAAACCTTTTGATATTGTCCTACAGGTCTCTGAGTCTTTACTTGGTTCTTCATATTGGATAATTTCTCTTGACCTATCTTCAAGTTTACAGATTCTTTCTTCTGCCATTTCCAATCTTCTATTAAGCCCATCCAGTAAGTGGTTATTTTTTTCAGATATATATTTTCAGCTCTAAAATATCTGATTATTTCTTATATTTTCTGCTTCCCTGCTGAGATTTCCTATCTTTTAATTCCTTGAAAGTATATTTTCCTTTAACTTTTTGAGCATATTCATAATAGAGCCTTTAAAGGCTTTGTTTGATAATTTCAACATGTGGGGCATTTTGGGGTTGGCATCTGTTAATTATCTTTTTTCCTTGAAAATGTTTCACTTTTTCCTGCCTTTCTATGTCATGTAACTTTGGATTTTATTCTGAACATTGTGGATCTTATGTTGTATATGGTGATGGTTAAGTTCATGTGTCAACTTGGCCAGATTATGGTATCCAGTTGTTTGGTCAAGCAAGCACTGGCCTGATTGTTACTGTGAGGATATTTTGTAGATTCAAATCATCAGTAATTTGGTTGCATCTATGGCTGATTACATCTACAATCAACTTAGGAGACTACCTTCAACAATGAGAGAAGTCTCATCCAAACAGTTGAAGGCCTTAAAAGGAGAATTGATGTTTCAGCAGTCAGAAGAGAGAATTTCCATACTTCAGCCAGCCAGCTTCTTCTGGGGAATTCATTGAAAACCTTCATTGGAGTTCCCATTTTGCAGCCTGCCCCACAGAATTTGGACTTGCCCATCCCACAGTTGTGTGAGACAATTCTTATAAAAATCTCATTATAGATAGATAGATAGATAGATACAGTTATAGATATAGATATAGATATATAATGTTGGTTCCGTTTCCCTAGAGGACCCTGACTAATACACATATACTCTGAATTGTTTTATTCCTCTGGGTCAGGAGTTAGGGGGGCGATATTTTTAAGCAAGCAATTAACTTGTTTAGGCTCGTGTTATAAGTTCTGTCTCTCAAGTGTCATTTCGTTTCTTTAAGCCATTGAGTTTGTCTTGTCCAGGTGCCAGCCTGAGGCTTGTATGGGATTCATACACAGAAATAGAGGCATACTCTCTGTGGCTCTCCACCCTCCAAGATTCCCACCTCACTCTCCAGGGGTGGCTGTTGCCCATGCTCCTTTCCCATTCCTCCAGTCAGAAAGATGAGGGGGCGGGGTTTTAGCTGCTCTTGCTGCACGACTTTGTGACTGTGGCATTTAGGGCAAAGCCAAACATGTGTATGTGCACACACACAAACACAAAGGGACATTCACCCATGTGCTGGTTGCTTCTTCAGATTTGGACTCCCCTCCACAATTACCTGCTTTTCTTTACTCTTCAGAATCCTCAGATAGTTGTCTTTTTATATTCTGTCCAGAATTTATAGTTATCAGCATGAAAAGTGATTTGAAGAAAGGTTACATTATCATAATAAAGTATTTTTACTTGAAACATAAAAATGTATTGCCCAATGAAAAAAATTATATTAATATAATTAAAAAGATCTGTCAATGGTCAGTTTCTTAAACTGGTTAGTGTTTACAAGAGCACTAAACACAATTACTGCATATGTTTTTTTAAATTTATTTTATTTTTTATTTTTTTATTTTTTTCATAATTTTTTTTATTTTTAAAGAAGCTTTAGAGTACATAAATGTTACATTAAAAATATGGGGAATTTTCATATACCCCACCCCTCCTCCCACACTTTCCCACATAAACATCTTTCATTAGTGTTGTACATTTGTTACAATTGATGAACACATATTGAGGCATTGTACTAGCCAAGGAATATAGTT
>JAQZBX010095439.1:0-11902 GCA_029593785.1 Cabassous unicinctus
ATAGGCCCACATTTTATCAACAAAATTCAGAAGCCTAATGTCACACTGATAATTGGATGAACAGAATTCAAGATTTCTGGTCCATTAATCTTTCTAAAAATAACAATTCTACAACACTCCCAAGAAGGACATTAACCTCTAAATTGTGGCCAGTGAAACAGATGCTAAAGAAAAATGTTCCTCCTAGGAAAATCTTGTTTAAAGCAAAAGTACCTTTTCATAGGCACACTGCATACTACAAAATATTAAATTAACCTAACTTTTTGGAAATCCAATTCTAATACTCTTTAAAGAATACTTTAAAAAAAAAAACTTTTTATTGTAGTAACATATATACAACTCAAAATCTCTCTTTCTAACCACTTTCAAGTATACAATTCAGTGGTATTAATTACATTCACAATATTGTACCATCAACAACATCCATTATCCAAACTTTTTCATCACCCCAAACAATTTCTGCACCCATTAAGCAATAATCCTTCTTTCCTCCCCTCCCAACCCCTGGCCCCTGGAAACCTGTAATCTACTTTTTGTCTCTATGCATCTGCTTATTTTAGGCATTTCATATACATAAGATCATATAATATTTGTCCTCTTGTGTCTGGCTTATTTCACTCAGCACGATGTCTTCAAGGTTTAAGGGATGCTTCTTAAGGAAAGATTTTTCTGTAAAGAAAAAGACTCACCTACTACTAAGTTTTTAAATCTAGGGTTAGTTTTCATTTCCTATAAGCAGGAATCTCTCTTATGTGGCTCACTCCAAAACCAATCTAGACTCAAAAGTTTAAATGCTCCAGTTTCTACTTTATGGCATTAAGCATACAATTTGAGACTGTAGTTCAAGACCACCTTCCTAATTCAAAAAGAAAACTGATATTATTATATATTTTTAAAAAATACATAAATACATCTCTGCAGCAAAATAAGAATTCATGAAGGTTTTTGGAACAGAAGCCAAAGGGACTTACAGAAGCTGAAACTAAATTTCTTGGCCATGGAGACACATAAAAAGCCTATTTCAAGGCAATATAAACAGCAAGTATGTACTCTGTGGTGGGGAAGGAAGATTATGTGTGGCAACAGATCTTCCTCATAATAAAGGCTTCAGAACAAGAGAAAAAGAATAGGACCTGCTCTGTGCCAACACTTATTATTCTTGCTTGACTTTTTTATGTCTTCATAAAATGCAAACTGTTTACCTTAATGAAAATCTAACATTACATGCCACAAGAGTGATCTAAAAGCTAGGAAAGACATATTGAGATAAATGAATTACAGATCCATTCAATACCATCTGGTTCTCACGACTAACTTCAGAAACCTCAAATCTCATGCTAGAGAAGAGAATCATGGAAATTTTCCATCTTAACCATAACTGAACAAGGTATACTCTCAAGGGAACATAAGGTCACTGGTACTCAGAGGATGGTATATTAAAAGTGAAAGACTTTAAGATTAAAGATGCTAAGTTTTTTGTTAGTTTGTTTGCTTACCCAGCAATGACAACGCCATCATGAGAATGTACATCACATAAAACCGCATCAGGAATATGCTCCAGCTCACTCACGGCACCTTTGCGATTCTGTGTAAGGAAAAGGGGAATGTGGTTTATACTATTCTTCAGATAGCCAGAAAACAAAGCATTTAACATTCATCTACATTCCACAGCAATTTTCTACAGCATGTACTGAGTTCAAAGTCATCTTGATATTCAAAAGGAAGAAGACATCAACTAATGTTAAGCTATTAAGCATTTACTGAGTTATCATTTTTATATATGAAAGGCTCTAAACTAGAGGGCATGGGGTGTGTGAGATGCTACCTCTGTCCTCTAAGGAGACTACAGGATGATACTGGAATATACGCATACAAATACCTACAATACACAGTAGGCTGGTAAGTGGTTGCTGTAGTGGCAAGTATCCGAAGAAATGTATAGAAAGGGTATAGAGAGTACAAAAAGTTCAGTTAAGAGGACAAAATGTATTTGATGGGTACTTTGTTAACAACTCTTAGAAGAAATCTTAGAATAAACTAAAAAATATATAAACAGATAAAAATCAAGATTGGGTAAAGGAAGAAGAGAAGAACTTAATTCTGATTTAGAGGTCAGAACTTTCATAAAATGGTATTTAAAGGAAACCCTAGGGAAGCGGGTGTGGCTCAGTGGATAGAGCCCCCGTTTACCATATGGGAGGCCCGGGTTCGCGTCCCGAGGCCTCCTTGTGAGGGCACGCCGGCCTGAGACACAGAGAAGACACGCAGCGAATGGACACAGCAGCACAAGCAGCAAGGGGGGGATAAATAAATAAAATAAATAAATCTTTAAAAAAAAATAAAAATAAAAAATAATAATAATAATAAAGGAAACCCTAAAAACCTGTAACACAGATTGCTCCTAAGGAAGGGAACTAGGTAGTAGGTGGAGGGAAGTGAGAGAGAGAGATGTATTTTCATGATATACCCCTTTATGACTTGTGACTTGTGAATTATTGTACCAGAATCATTTATTATGACCCTGGTAGACACACATATAGTAACTGTTTTTAAAATAAAAATAAAGAGAATCTTGAAGAATATAAAGTAGTTACACGTGGGAGGTTGGAAAGAGCAAGCTACTTCAAACCAAAAGGCAAACATAAATAAAGGTATTTGAGAATACCAAGTAATCCATAATTTCAACTTGGCAGGTCTAGCACAAGGAATAGAAATAGTGTGTGTAAATGCCAAACACAGTGCTTGGCATACTGCAAGTGCTCAATAAATGGGTGTTATGATTATTATTAAGACTAATATTAGTAGGAGAAGGATGATGACATCCGTTCCATTAAAATCAACACTTATTAAGCAGCTGTGTTCCAGACACTGGTTAAGTTAATTTGCATAATTATCTTACTTAATGAGAAGGTCAAGTCTAAGGCTGAGAGCTAAAACTAAACACATATAAGTGGAGCTGTCCTGCTAGTGGAGATATGGGTACAGGAGGTAAGGCCTCGGAGTCACCTGTGTGAGGGCCACAGCCAATGCTACAAGAGTAGAGATGCTCTTTCCACAAAAAAGGTACTAAAAGAAAAGGAAGAGTGCCTGGGATGAAAGCCTGCATGCTCCTGGCATTTACCAATTTCTGTCATATGGCTTCCCTCCCCCTCGAGGACTCAACATCCACACTGGTGTTCTTGTCACAGTAATATCTTAGAACACTAAAGTGAAAAAGAGTTTGTACAAACACCAGGAAAAAGAACACTGCCACCAAAGCCAGCTTATCAAACCATCTCCAGGTTGGACCTAAATTGTAGGTCCAGGTATGTTCACACCTTTCCAGATCATCAACTATGTGGAGTTCCTGAGAAGTCTGGAGTCCTTCTGGAGTTTCCCCAGACACTGATGTAGGATACACCAAATTAAACCTGCCCAACCCATCCTAGCCCTAAGGCCAATACTGACTGAGCAGGGAACATGTGCCCAGCTCTGTGAGAGAAGCATTAGAAGTATCTCCACAGTCAGCCTCACAACAACCCTACAAGCGAAGCTACTCTTATGGTGCCACTTTGAGATGAGGAGAGGAGGCATACAAAGGTAAAGCAACTTGCTCTATCAACCACCTTTTATGTTTTTATAGGGCTTTCACTCTAGAATTACAATAATAACTCCATTATTACATTTAATAAAAGATTCATAATTTCACTTACATAGTCCTCATTATTAACAATGGACCCACGACACTCCAAATAGAAGTCACCCTTACATTCTACCTGCAGTGTTACTCCAGTTCACTTGATTAACAACTGTTTACTGAGCACCTACCAACATAGTGCTTTATGCTTGTTGGAGAAAAACATAAATAGATTTTAAGTTAAATTGTATATAACTTGTATATGGCTATTAAGTACTAAATGCTATGAAGTGGGTCTTTCAACACCTTCGCTTCAGCCACCTCCAACTCAAATGATAGTGATGTACCTGCCTCCCTTCCTCACTTTCTCTAATCCCAAAAAAGCAGCAAAATCTTACCAGCTGCTTTCTCTCTCTGGGTCTGACACCTCTGATTTGAGCCAAGGGACACTGAATACCTATGGCTTTCATGTTCACAAATTTCTCTTAAATGATCATTCCTCTCTGGACAGAAAGGTCCCAGTTAACACCTAACTTTCAAGCTTCCCTTAAACTGTAGTCCCTCTTACCAGGATTAGATCCTTCTCCTTTCTGGTTCCCACCTTGTCTAAACAGCTTCCTTTTCAAAACCTTCATTCCTCCTTTTCACCCGTGTCCATCAGGTCTTATCAGACACATAGGCAACAAGGCCAAGTGGGCCCCAACAAATGAGTTCATTACCGTGTATGGATGCAAAATGACTCTGTGGGGCCAGCATGATTTTATTTAGTGATGGGGATTTAATGGCTTAAAAAGAATAGCTACGCTAATTCTCCTTAAAACAGTGGTTCTCAACCAGGGACAATTTTGCACCCCAGAGGACATCTGGCAATGTCTGGAGGTATTTTGGGTTGTCATGCCTGGAGGGAGGGAGAGAATGCTACTGGCATCTAATGGTCAGAGGCCAGCAATGCTGCTCAACATCCTACAATGCACAGGACAGGCCCTATGACAAAGAATTTTCTAACCCAAAATGTCGACAAACGTAGTGTCGATGTTGAGAAACCCTAAGTTAGAAAAACACTGCTCTTCCTTACTCTGTTAGAAACTGTATGAGATTACCCAAATCAAGTGTATCTGTCACTAGTCAGGTTATGAGGTGACTGGGGACATATGTGTACAAAGGCAGTATGTCACCATCAGTTATGAGCAGAAGCTTATTATTCTCAAAGTCTATTAGGCCTGACCTTTACAGGAAAGGAAAGAGCATTGTTCTATCCCCTTTCTACAACTGGTTATACAACTACTGAGGTGGAAAAAAAATACCACCACCACACTGATGTCTTGTCATGCCTCAAACAGAATTATGTAACACAGTTTTTGACAGTTATTTCCTATAGAAACACTTCATTGCAAAAATTCTTAGCTGTGATCTAATATTTCTGTAGAGATTTTGAGGTGATAAATGTTATGGAAGCAAGCCAATAGGTAATGTGAGGGACAAGAAAACAGTACTTAGAGATGTTTCATAACCCCTCTTACATTTACTGGAGATAACATTTTTTACCCCTCTTTGTATTCGGGTGATGCTTTGACTTTCTATAGTCCAACCAGAAAACTGCAAAAGTGAAAGGGGGCTGCATTAAGCCCCACTCCAAACACCCCAATCATCAGAGAAAACTGGCGACTCAATTTCACTCTTCCTCTCTTGGAGAACAAGAGGATTTTCCTAGTTGAAAATGGGGGCAGATAATCTAATGGAGAACTAAATGGGCAGCAAATCACCAACAGCTGAGGGAAACCCTATCCTACTCCTCCACCATACCTTTTGGCAATTACCCTGAGGATGTAATTTAAGGGATTCAGTGTTTAATCCCAGGCGTGCAGTCCCATGCCCTTGGCAGGCTGTTTTTCTACAGGTAATGTTATTGGCTACTGCCTACCTTCCAGTTGGTTCTTAACATGTGTTCCTTGGCTCGGCACTCTTGGAAGACGAGCTTCCAGCACGAATAATCAGAGATGCTGCTCTCGGAAAGGTGCCCTTCCTGCTGGCACAGTCTGTACCAGAGCACCTCATCTTCTGCAATCACCTTCCACGTCTTGCTCACCTAAAACAAAAGTGACACAAATGTCAAATTCTGCAATTAGACAAGCCCCTTGTCATCCAAAAATCAATCAACACCTTTATTACTGCCCTGGGTTTATGGCAGTATAAAATGTCTCATTAACAAAACACTTTGAGGTGAAAAAGAATACAAGCAAATGTTTCTAGTTTTATCTTTGAAGATTTCAGAATTGTTCAACCATCCAAAATCACATATGAGACTGCTTGATTAAATTATCTAACATATAACAGGTGAAAACAAAGAAATATGTATAATACAAAAAATACACAGTTAAACATTTTAACAGCTATATAATCATGCACAGCCTATATAGAATCTCTTTTTTACCAAAAGGCAATTGTATATCCATCTTACAGAACTAGAAACTAATGGCCTCTGAAATAAAAGGGTGCAATAAAATAATTATGCAAAAGTCAAGAATTCTGATCATATAAGAAATTTAAATTTATATTACATGTGAGAAATTAGGTTCTAAATGTATGGATCAAAAAATATTTTAACAGAAAATTCAAGCTGTTAACTAGGACTGTAAAAGCTGATATATAGAAATTAATGTTATATCTGGACTAAATTTCAAATCCCAAAAGTATCCAGGGGAGATGGACCATTTTAGCTATTAAGTGTTCTTTCTTCCCCAACCCTAAATTCAGGGAAAGATGAATTTCATCAAAGCAAAATGTACAAAGTTGGCTAGGCCGCAAAAGATGGACTCTGCTGGCTAGACGAGAATCTGGTCTAAGAGATCATCGTGCCCTGGGGTCTGCAGTGCATTACAGTAACAACAGATCAAGTGCTCAAGGCTTGCCCCCTATTCTAAGGTTGTGACTTACTTCTAATAAAATAAGAACAGTCACCATTGGTCTACAATAGCCTGTGCTCCTTAGCACTCCTGTAAGGAAATAAGTCTCCCAGCCCTTGCCTACCTGTCTCCTCTTCTATTGTGCAACAATATTTCAGTGTTTCCATTCCACAACCCTGGTGGGAGATGTTAGGTCTAATGAAAAGGCACAACCAGAAACTGGAAACGAGCAGCCCCAGAAACTTATTAGGGCAGGAATTCTCTCAAACAGTACAGATTTGTGTCTCCCTTCTGATATTAAGTAGGGCATGCAGGGCTGCTATCCACTGACACTGACCTCTCCAGGAGACTGGCCATGATGGATTTTTTGGATCCTTTCTGCTGTGTAAGTAATAAAGCGGTCATTTGTTCAAAGTTTCTGTTAATCCTGAGCCTGGGTTTCCATGATGCACCATAAAGTATAAAGACAGGAAGAGAGAACATTAGACAAAGTGAGGCAGCACACAAGCATGTGCATGGTGGACTTTCACTGCACAGATGTGTCCCATTTTATAAAGTACTGAGAGGGGATACTTCAGTTGGCAGCATAAAGACCTCCCAAAATCTGCCCCTCCATAAACACAACAAGAATACTGGCAAAGTCTGTTAAAACCAATGTTTTCAGAACTCTGGAAATTAACTAAAGGCTTGCAACATTCTAAGGAGCACTTAATAAAGAAAATTGTTGAATTTCAGTAAGAACAATGACCTTTGTAGCATTTTAACCTGCGCCAATCCCATCTCTCCTCTTCCGAGCTCTGCAGTAGCCTTGAAAACCAAGAGTCTCACAACTAAAGTAGCTGTGAAAACCTGCAGTCTAACAGCCACTGGAGGAGACAGAAAGGGTTTGGAGCTCTCCAAAAGTCTCATTCCCAGAGAACTGTCACTATTTGAACTATCTGGCAGCTTGCTGAAAAAAAAGTTCCATTCTCAAGGCTTGTCTTTATTTTATTGTCTTTATTATCCCCAGGGCATTTAACAAAAACAATCAGGGGCAACTGTTTAACATTGCAGCTGGCCTGAGGTGGCAATACCAGTCTGGGCTAGCAAGAGGCTGGCCAAAAAACTTAAAGGAAATACTAAAGGATGGGACATTTACAGTGGGATTTTTAAGGCTTCAACATATAACTGGTAATCAAGAATGCTACCTGCATCCGTATATATAGGAAAAACCTGAGAAGGCCCTAATCTCTCAACTCTGGCTTGACCTAGAGGCTCTGTGCAAGCAGGAAGTAAAGGCTAAGGCAGAACTGTGAACTGACAGAGCATTGAAGGCATACTCCAACACACACACAGAGACCCTCAGCAAAGGCTGGGAGATTTACTGGTTCAAGACATTTAAGAAAATCTCTAATCATTAGCTGACATGGAAGTTAACAGAACAGAGACTGCAGTGGCCGCACATGACAAATAATATAAACATTATAGAATTAGTCCAGAAAAGTCACTAAAAAGCAAACAGCAACAACAAACAATTCTGGGGAGGAGTGAGAATCTGACTGCCAGAGTTCCCATGTTATATTATTTGAAATGTTCAGTTTTCAAAAAAAAGTTATGAGACAAAGAAATAGGAACGTAAGGCCTAGAAACAGGTAAAAGAGTAGTCAATAGAAACTATCCCAGAGGAAGTCCAGACATTGGACTTAGGAGACATGGACTATTTTTTAAAAAATAGCTCTTATAAATATGTTCAAAATACTTAAGGAAAGCATGTCTAAAGAATTAAAAGAAACACTGAGAAAAATGTCATAAAATAGAGAGTATCAATGAAGAGATAGAAATTATTAAAAAGAACCAAATAGAACTTCTGGAGTTTAAAATTACAGACTGAAATGAATAATTCACTAGAGAGCTCAACAAAAGACTTGGCTGGCAGAAGAAAGACTCAGCAAACTGAAGAGTGGTCAGTTGAGATTATCTATTCTGAGAAGAAGAGTGAAGGAAAAGCAAAGCAACAACATATAAAAAACCAAAACAATGAAGAAAATGAACAGAACCTCAGAGAGCTGTGTACCAGCATATGTATGATGGGAGTCCTCAAAGTGAAAGAGAGAAGAAGGGACAGAAAAAAATATTTGAAGAAATAATGACCAAAAACTTGCCAAATTTGATGAAAATCATTAATCTGCACATCCAAGAAACTCAATTAACTCCATGTAAGATAATTCAAAGAAATCAACACAGATTCCTGAAAGCAGAAAGAAGAAAAAGACTCACTGCAAACAAGGGATTCTATATTTCTCATCAGAAACCATGGAAGGAACCAAGCTCTTTAATAGTCTCAAGAAAACTTATGGAGACTTCCAGGAAGATGGAGGATTAGAGAGGCAGAAGAATCAATTCTCTCCCAGAAAAAATAGCTAGAGGGCAGGCAGAGACTGTCTGGACGGCTACTCTGAGGATCAGGACACCAGGGACAGGTGAGAGACCACCCAGAAGAGAGAGGGAAAAAAGGAAAGGAGTCTCAGCTGGCTGAACAATCCCATGAGTAAAGCTGGAACAGCAGCAGCTGGTGCCCATCCACCAACCCTCAGAGCAAATAGCAGTCTGCGGACTGCAGCGGCTATGGACTGCAGTGGCTGCAGACTGAGGGGGTTGCAGGGCTCCTCTTCCCTAAGAAAGGGAAGAGGGAAAGACACAGCCTACAGCAAATTCAGACTTTGGCCACTGAACTTGGTGGGCTGCATTGGAGGGGTCGCACACTTCCAGGCCAGGTGGGGCCACAATATTATGTGTACCTAGAGCCCACTGGGAGCTAAAGATAATCTGATTTCTCAAACACCCTCCCTACTGCCCTGGGTGGGATGCTGAGGAGGCAGAGAAAGGGAGGAGAACATCTTCTGAGAAAGTTCGTGAGGCTTGGCCAGACCTGAGGACATTGTTTCTGCACCACCAGCTGCAGAGTTACACTGAATGCATTCCCCCTAGCACCTGTGGTCTGAGCTCAGAGATCTGACAGAGCACCATCTGCTGGCAGACCAGAAAATTGCACAAAAAGGGGAAAATAATAATAAATAAATAAAAGAGGCAATCAGATACCTTTACTGGCCCCTCTCCAAGGGACCCTGGAAACTGGCCTGCACCCCATTACTGGTCCTTAGCCCTGGTATGAGCAGTTAAACAGGGGCAATCCTAAATATCTAGAACAAGTTGAATCAAGAGTCAAAGAACAGTGCTAACACACAATCACTTAACAGTAAATCCTTAGGCAAGAGAGAGAAACTGAACATCAGAGTAAACTCAGCATCATAATCTGATGCCTAGACATCAGCAAAAAATTACAATCCACAGTTTGAAAAAGGCCGATATGACTCAGGCAAAGGAACAAATCAAAGCTTGAGATGAGACACAGGACTTAAAACAGCTAATCAATGATACAAATCTCCTAAATCAAATCATAGAGATGAAAGACAACATGGCTAAAGAAATCAAGGGCATTAAGAAGACAATGGGGAAGCGGCTGTGGCTCAATTGGTTGGGATCCTGTTTACCATATGGAGGCCCCAGGTTCAATTCCCGGGGCCTCCTGGTGAAGGCAAGCCAGCCTGCACGGTGCGGTGAGCTGACACAGCAAGATGACACAACAAAGGGAGACAAGCAGACACAGAAAAACGCACAGCAAATGGACAGAGAGAGCACAAGCAGCAAGGGGGGGGGATAAATAAATAAAAATAAATCTTTAAAAAAAAAAAAAGAAGACAATGGGTGAGCACAAAGAAAATTTTGAAAACCTTGGATAGAAAAATAACAAAGCTTATGGGAATGAAAGACATAATAAGTGAGATTAAAAATACAACATGGGCACACAACTGCAGATTTGAAATCATGGCAGAAAGAATCAGCAACAGAGAGGACTGAACAGCTGAAATTGAAGAGAGAAGGAGAAAAAAATGGGAAAAAAAATGAAGAGGAGCTCAGTGAGCTGAATGATAGAATGAAACACACCAACATACCTGTTATGGGAGTTACAGAAGGAAAAGAGAAGGGAAAAGGGGCAGAAAGAGTATTTGAAGAAATAATGGCCGAAAATTTTTCAACTCTCATGAAAGACATGAATATACATGTCCAAGCACAGTGTACTCCAATTAGAATAAATTCAAATAGAACTACCTCAAGACACATAATATTCAGAATGCCAAACGCCAAAGATAAAGAGAAAATTCTGAAAGCAGCAAGGGAGAAACTAAACATCACATATAAGGGATGTCCAATAAGACTTAGTGTAGTTTCTCTTCCAAAATCAGGGAGTCAAGAAGGCAGTGGCATGATATAATTAAGGTACTGAAAAACTACCAGCCAAGAATTCTTTATCTGGCAAAACTGTCCTTCAAATATGACAGCGAGTTTAAAACATTCACAGATAAACAGAAACTAAGAGAGTTCATAAACAAGAATCCAGCTCTACAGGAAACACTAAGAGAGTTCTGCAGCCAGAAAAGAAAAGACAAGAGAGAGAAGCTTGGAGGAGAGTACAGAAGTGAAGACCATCAGAAAGGGTAACCAAAAAGGTAAAAAGATGGACAAAAATAAGACATGACATATGAAAGCTAAGGGATAAAATGGTTGAAGTAATGCCTTTACAGTAATAACACTAAACTCCCCAATCAAAAGACACAGGCTGACAGAATGGATAAGAAAACATGAGCCATCCATATGCTGTATGGAGGCTACTAGCATTAGACCCAAGGATGCAAATAGACTCCAAGTGAAAGGCTGGAAAAAGATATTTCACGCAAATAGTAACCGAGAGAGAGCAGGGGTAGCTATACTGGTGTCAGACAAAACAGACTTTAAATGCAAAAAAGTGATAAGCGATGATGCAGAAAGCCATTCTGTATTAATAAGAGGCAATCTACCAGGAAGACATAACAGTCATAAATATCTATGCACCAAACCAGGGTGCCCCAAAATACATGAGGCAAACTCTGGCAAAACTGAAAGGAGAAATAGACATCTCTACAATAATAGTTGGAGACTTCAACATGCCACTCAAATAATAGATAGGACAATTAGAGAGAAGATCAACAAGGAAACAGAACTTGAACAACAAGAAAAATGAGTTGGACCTGAAAGCCTGCTTCCTAAATCAGCAGGTTATACATTCTTCTCAAGTGCTCATGTATACTTCTCCAGGACAGAACACATGTTGGGCCACAATACAGCTCTCAATAAATTTAGGAAGACTGAAATTATTTAAAGCACCTTCTCTGATCATAATGGAATGAAGCTAGAAATCAATAATAGGTGGGAAAGGAGAAAATTCGCAAATATATGGAAGCCGAACAACATACTCCCAAACAATCAGTGGGTCAAAGACGAAATTGCAAAAGAAATTAGTAGATAT
>JAQZBX010095440.1:0-11934 GCA_029593785.1 Cabassous unicinctus
GCTGCAGGAACCTTTGGCATGCATTTCCTTAGTCACAGCTCTGACAGTAGCTGTGGCAGAGACTCCCATTAACTGAGTTCTGAGGGTGTAGGAGGAATGGCTAAGCTATTGGAATGTGCTAATTCCATCTTCTACTATTGTCCTCATTCCACACAAGTGGAATCCAAAGCCCTGGGTGCTGGAGCCACTTGTCCCCAGCGCAAGTAAGCACCAGCTTAGGATGTCCAGGCAATCTGCTCAGAGGCCAGATACTAGGTCAGGAGTGCTGGGAAGCTTGTTCCATTGTTACCAGCTGTTGTAAATATTATCTTGAGACAAGTAAGAGTGAAAAGGACCCAGTGGTTCCAGAGGATGTCCCTGTTAGAAGCTGTAGCCCTCATGTTGAGGCTCCTTTCTATCTCATGAGATTAGCTGAATTTACTTTTCTTTTTGAAGGCTCTCCTTTAGTTTAAATCAGCATATGGTTTGTAAAATAATTCTTTTTTACTTATATTTGGAATTAAACCCAAAGAAACCCAAACAATATCTAAATCACTACTATCTGTGAAATAAACACATTTTAAACCTCTTTTCTAGGTTGAACATATCTTCCATTTATATAAAAATCCAGTCACAAATGTGTTCTGCCTTAAAACAAAATTTTCAGATACATAGATTTTCAAATGTGCTAACATTTAGTTGATTCAATAATGAAGCAGAAGGGGATAAAGGACAAGTTGGTCAAGACTTGAGAATAAGGAGACCAAAAGTGAAGAGAGATTTCCCCAAAGGAATTGATTAATTTTATAACTTTAAAGCTCTTAGGGTTATTTTCTTGTGAAGTTATAAAATCATAACATCTTATCAGCTTCTGCAGGTTAAGTTCTCTCCTCACACAATGGTAAACCAGGATTCATTTGGCAACCACAAACAGTGGGTCAAATCTGACCTGCTGCCTATTTTTGTAAATAAAGCTTTATTGGAGCACAACTACTCCCATTCATTTTTATTTGATTGTCTATGACTGCCCTCATGATATAACAACAGAGTTAGAGATTGCTAAAGAGACCATAGGGCCAGAGAGCCTAAGATTTTAACTATCAAGCCTTTTACAGGATATGTTTCTTTACCACTGTCATAGATTAATAGCAACTAAAGAAACATATGAACAAAACACAATGTGTATAACTTATTTGGATCCAGATTTGAATAAAACCAAAGATAAAAAAGCAGGGAAATATGAACTAGGGTTTATAAGTTATATCAAGAAATATCATTAATTTTCATTCTAAATTATTTATGATTGCAATGACATGATGTCTGGGGTTTCCTTTTTTAAAATTAAAGCAAAACTGTGGATGAAAATAGATAAAAGCAAAATTGTCTAAAAATTGAAACTTGTTAATATTGATATGCTGTGTACATGGGTATATATGACATTATTCTAAATCTATTTCTATTTGTTGGAAATTTTTATATATTAAAAATATTAATACTTGTACATTATATGTTTTTTATTTATCCTTTGTTTTGTTTCTGCCAAGTAAAATGCCTTTATGACTTTAAACTCTTACAAACGCATTTGTACTTGCTTTATTATTCAATATAAATGGTCTCTGTATCCTTAAAAAACTTTTGAATGCATTTGTGGGGTTTGGTGTCTCTCTATATATCTATTAGAAAAGTTTTGTTAGTTTTCTTATCCATACCTTATATATCCTTATGCATTTATGTTAATATGCCTTTTCAATCAATTACTCTGACTGGTATGGTTAAATCTTCAATTATAACTGTAGATTAGTCTATTTTATCATTTGATTTTTAATTGTACTTCATATTTTGAACCTATGTTTTATTGTTTTTATCAGGATTACTATGATTTCCTTGTTGATGACATATTTTGTCATTATGAAATGTCTTCCTTAACTTTGAGTAATAGTTTTCCTTTAAAGTCTACTTTGATATTAGTAAGGCTAAGCCAACTTTCTGTTGGCCAATGTTTGCTTGGTATATCTTCTTTAACCTTTACTTTCAATTTTTTTACATCATCATATATAAGGCACATTTTAGTTTTGCTTTTTAAAATTTCAATTTTGCAATCTTTGTAATTATTTGGAAATTTGTGATTTATTTTTATATATTTACTGCTATGATGGGAATTTTATCTAGCATCTTTACATGTGCTGTTTTTGCCCAATCTAATGCTTGCTTTTTATTCCCCTCAAATACCTATTTATAATTAATTAAACATTGCTTTATTACTCCACATTCTTTACCTACTAGCTTGTTTGCAATGCATTAATTTATTGTTCTTTTACTGGCTTTCATAGAAATTAAAAGATGCAAGATTTATTATAGGCTAATGTAAGTGCTTTTACCAATTTGTGTTCTTTATGTATTTTGAATGCTAAGTGAAAGAGGCAAAGTATGAAGGGCATCTATAAAATGCTAGTTTTCAGGTATGGAAGCAGGGGATGAAATAAAATATCTGCTTCTTTGGGGCAAAAGAAACACAAGAAGAAAAAGTAGAAATTAAAGACAGTGGTTTGCTACAACAGATGAGTGAGAATCAAACAAGAGATGAATGGGAACTTTTCAATAGGGATGTGGAGGGGTGATATTTACCTGGTTTACATTTATGTATATCTGTTACTCTTAGAACCACAGTAATGTTTTTTATATCTCCAAATAAATAATTATCTAAAATCAACCAGAATGGGGGTAGCAACCAAGTGTAACACAAAATTTAATAAAATTGGAACTGCATAAAATAAATAGTGTAAGTATATTGAAAGGGTGAGGAAGAAAAGTCTAACTTAGGTAAGTTTATCAAATTACTTTTACTGGATGCTGCAGTGCTAAATCAAAATAACTCTGTGCAAATACTAATACATATTGGAAAATCCATCTCCAATGTTACTTCTAGCAGCCAGATCTTGGTTTCTAAATACCATTCTCCAGGAAAAGGAACCAGGACTCCTTGGAAAAGTCATGGGTTCCAGATGTGAAGCAAGGAGAATAAAATAAGCCTGGAAAATCTTGTGTCAGAAATTAAGGAAATGTGTGAGAAAGGATGTGGACATGTCAAAAGGACACAGGACAATAGCTCTCTGAGACTGCTCAATTTCCTTAATTCATATCAGTGAGGTCATGTACTGTTCATCCTTCAATGCCTGGCTTGCTTCACTAAACATAAGGTCTTCAAGATTCACCCATGTTATCCCATGTGTTAGCACTTTATCCCTTCTTACAGCTGAGGAATATTCCATTGTATGTATGTACCACATTTTGTTTATCCATTCATCTGTTGATGGGCACCTGGGTTGATTCCAACTTTTGGCAATAGTGAACAATGCTGCTATGAACATTGGTGTGCATATATCTGTTCATGTCTTTGCTTTCAATTTTTCAGGGTATATACCCAGCAGTTGAATTGCTGGATCATATGGAAGTTTTATATTTAGTTTTTTCAGGAGCCACCAAACTGTTCTCCATAGTAGCTGGACCATTCTACAATCCCCACCAGCAGTGGATGAGGGTTCCCATTCCTCCACATCCTCCCCAACACTTATAGTCTGCTGTTTTTTTAATAGCCACCATTTTAATGGGTGTAAGATGGTATCGCCTAGTAGTTTTGATTTGCATTTCCCTAATTGCTAGTGATGTCGAGCATCTTTTCATGTTCTTTTTAGCCATTTGTATTTCTTCCTTGGAGAAGTGTCATTTCAGGTCACTTGCCCATTTCTTAAATGTGTTGTTTGTCTTTTTATTTTTGAGGTGTAGGATTTCTTTATATGTGCAGGATATTAGGCTCCTATCAGATATATGGTTGCCAAATATTTTCTCCCATTGGGTAGGCTGCCTTTTTACTTTCTTGAAAATGTCTTTTGAGGTGAAGAAGTTTTTAATTTTGAGGAGATCCCATTTATCTATTTTTTCTTTTGCTTTTCATGCCTTTGGTGTGAAGTTCATGAAACCATTTCCTATTACAAGGTCCTGTAGATACTTCCCTACATTATCTTCCAAGGTATTTATGGTCTTGGCTCTTATATTTAGATCTTTGGTCCGTCTTGAGTTGATATTTGTATAAGGTGTGAGATGGCATTCCTCTCTCATTCTTTTGGATATGCATATCCAGTTCTCCAAGCACCATTTGTTGAAGAGACCATTCTCTCCCAACTGAGTGAACTTGGTGGCCCTGTTGAATATCAGATGACTGTATATGCGAGGATCTATATTGGAACTCTCAATTCAGTTCCATTGGTCAGTATGTCTATCCTTGAGCCAATACCATGCAGTTTTGACCACTGTAGCTTTGTAGTATGTTTTAAACTCAGGTAGTTTGATACCTCCAACTTCATTTTTCTTTTTCAATATGTCTTTGGCAATTTGGGGCCTCTTACTCTTCCAAATAAATTTTGTAGTTAGTTTCTGCATTCATTAAAAAATACAGTGTTGATTTTTATTGAGATTGCATTAAATCTGTAGATTAGTTTGGGCACGATAAACATCACGATGATTCCCATCCTGGAGAGCTCTGCCACATTCTCTAAGGGAGCAGCAACAGTCCCCCAAGTGCAGGGGCAGTGACTGACAAAGGAGGATGATCCACTGATGGACCCTTAATATTGAAGACTAGCCTTATGAATCTTTGCTCTTGAAATTGAAACTTAGCCTATTGTTATGGGGTGTCTAAGGGTTGCCTCTTGAGAGCCTCCTTGTTGTTCAAATGTGGCATCTCTCTAAGCCAAACCGAGCATATGAATGCATTACCTTCCTCCCAGTGTGGGACATGACTCTCGGAGATGAGCTTCCCTGGCACTGAGGGATTGCTACCAAGCGCCAACTGGTAATGTGACTGGAAATAGACCTTGAATGAAAGGGGGAAAAGGTAAAGACAAATGAGTTTATATGGCTAAGAGACTTCAAAATGAGCCAGGATGTCATCCCAGAGGTAACGTTTACACACATCTCTGTAGGATCTCATAGAATTCCAAAGTGGCTATCACCCCAAATAGTGGGGCTTCTGAAGGCTCTGGAGACACCCAGGTCCTATGGTCAGTGCAGATAGCTCCAGAGTTTGGTGCTTTGCCAGTGGGCCCAACTTTGGAGTTTGCACTCGTGATAGTGATAGAGTTGGAATCAACTATGTCTTCCCTGCACATGGCTTATCTGTCCCTTCTATCCAAATCTATACTTGGTGCTGGAGTTTGTAGGTGTACATCCAGAGACTTGAGTCTTTGGGCTGTCCATGTGCCAGCTGGTCTCAGAAACTCGGTGGAGCAGGAAATCCTACTCTACAGCTCATTGGACTCACTCAGAACAACTGGCAGGGAGATGATGATAGACAACAACTATCCCAGGGAATGGAGAGATCTGCAGCTGCAATCAGGAAAAGCCCATCCATCTTCCCCACGGGATATAAGCCTCCTCTCAATTGGAGGTGGAGTGGACATCACCATCCCAGACTTCTCAGGATGTGGGGAAGTGCTATGGAGTAGAGTGGACTTACTGGTATTCTACTTTAGACATATTTTGATTAAAGCAATGGAAGAAATTATAACCCTGATGTGGAGCCAGTGGTCACTGGATGATCTGGGAGCAGTGAGAGGGAAAAGCAATTGTAATACAGGGGCTTTTTCAGGACTTGGGAATTGTCCTGAGTGACATTGCAATGATAGATATAGGCCATTTATATCATCATATAACATGCAGAACTGTGTGGGAGACAGTGTGATATCCAATGTGAATTATGGCCCATGCTTAATGACAAAGCCCCAGGATGTGTTTATCAATTGCAATGAATGTGCCACACTAATGAAGGATGTTTATGTGGGAGGTTGTGGGAGATGTGGGAGGTGGGCCGTATGGGAATCCCTATATTTTTTCTGTAACATTTATGTAATCTAAGTATCTTTTTAAAAAATAAATATTTTTTTTTTAGAAAGGACACAGGAGCGAAAATGAAGGAACTCCTAATGAGCAAAGTTGAAATAGTTTGAGAATGGAAACAAAATATTATAGCACATTGGATTATACCCCATAAAATAAAAGAATAACTGAAAGTACACACTGATATAAAGAATTGAAGAAATAATGAATCAAAAGAAAGGAAGGAATTAAGGAAGGGAGGGAAGAAGGGAGGAGAAGGAACTCTTCTGGACAGAAGAATTCCACAGATGCAGTCTTGAGAACTCTGAAAACCAGACTCAGAGTCTCATTGTATGAGTAGCAGAGTTACAACAGAAACTAAAATTTCAACCTTGCAGATGTCTGCTATTAAAGCGAGGTATTGATTGGAAAGTAGTGGAGTCCTAAGAATTGGGATGGAAACATAGATTGATGATGATATCCATGGGGATATTGATACCCTAAATTCTGTGAAGACTTTGCCAGATAAACCTGTAATGTTCTGCCCTCAAGAGACCACCCAAGGTCAAGCTTGCATCATCCCACCTCCAGCCTACCCCAAGCAGTCCAGATCTCCTCTCTGTTTGGAGGCAGGTACCACCCAACCTGAAGCCTGCACTGCCCAATCTCAAACCTTCCCCAAGGAGTCTGGATCTCTCCCCGCCCTGAAGAAACCATCATGCAACCTCCACCTTGCCTGAGAGTCTGCCATACAAACATATCTGAAGAGATTAATCCTATCTCACCAGATGAAACTGCAAGGGAATGCCCTGAGGTAATTGGCTTGCAAGACACTTCTAAACGTCTCCTTACCCACTCCCACCACCCCTCTTTTCTTCCAGACTAAAGTCTCAAGAAGTACCCAAAGCTGATGTACAAAATGGTATTTATGAGGAAGTATGTGATATTCTAAAAGAACTGCATGAGTTTTATGATTTGAATGGAGAGAAATCAGGGAAATAATTGTAGGAATTGATATTAAAGGTATGGGATAATGGTGGAAGGAATATAAAATAGGATCAGGTTGAATTTATTGAAATGGTCCCACTTAGCAGAAATTGTAGATTCAATGTTGTAGCTTGAGGGGTTAGAAAGGGCTCTAACAGATTGTTTTATTAGCTGTTTGAAACATGGACCAAAATATGGCCTAGAATATCTGAGGTTGAGAAGCCTGATTTATCCTGGTATACTGAAGATGGCTTAGACAATTTGGAATGCTGGGATGGATTCAACATTTAAGAACTGCCCACCTACCCCAAGAAAGTCCAGAGCATGCACCTTTCACTAGCACTGTGAGGAATAAATTGTAAGACTAGCTCCATCTTCCCTATAAGGGCTCTGTGGTTGCTCTTCTCTATAGGTCAAATATTACTGTGGGAATTGCTGTCATGGAGCTAGAATCCTTAAACATCATGGGAATGATTGGATCCTGGTCTGGCAGAAACCAAGTAGCAGCACTCAGTCATCAAAGACAAGGTGGTTATGGTTACCACAATAAAAGGCAGACTCAAAGCAGCAATCAAAGGAGTCTGAGTCACATAGAGCTGTGGCATTGGCTAATAGATCATGGAGTATATAGAAGTGAAACAAATGAGCAGTCTACTAAATTCCTACTTGAGTTGTATAAGCAGAAGAGTTCTAGGTTGAGTGAACAAAACCCTAACTTGAATTAGAGAAACAGAGTGTCATAGCCCTTTAATCAATTCCCAGATTTGAGACACTTTACTGACCTAGAGCCCCTTGAATGAGGGGAAGGCTGCATCCCATTGTGGAAAGATTCTGTTATACTGCCAAAAATGTATGCTGTTAATGTTCCTCCCAGCTTTCCCCAAGGAAACCTATGGCCTTTTTCCAGGGTAACTGTGAATTGGGGAAAGGAAATGATCAGACATTTCTGAGATTATTAGATGCTGGTTCATAAGTGACATTAATTCCAGGAGACCCAAAAGGTCACTGTGATCCACCAGTCAGAGTAGGGGTTTATGGAGATCAGGTGATCAATGGAGTATTAGCTCAAGTCCACTTCAAAGTGTGTTTTGTGGGTTTCTGGACCCATTCTGTGGTTACTTCCCCAGTTCCAGAATGCTTAATTGTAACAAACATACTTACTCAGCAACTGGAAGAATCCACACATTGGATCCCTGACTTGTGGAATAAGGGCTATTATGTTAAGAAACACCAAGTGGAAGCCACTAGAACTCTCCCTACCTAGCAAAAATTGTAAATCAAAAGCAATACTGGATTCCTAGAGTGATTGCAAAGATCAGTGCCACCATCAAGATTTTGAAGGATGCAGGTGTGATGACTCCCACCACATCCCCATTCAACTCTCCTATTTAGCCTATACAAAAAATAGATGGATCTTGGAGCATGACAGGAGATTATCATAAACTTAACCAAGTGGTGGCCTCAGTCACAGTTTCTGCCCCTGATGTGATATCATTGATTGAGAAAATCAACCCATCCCTTGATACCTTTTATGCAGTTTTGATCCGGAAAATGCTTTTTCCTCAATCGCTGTTAATAAGGACCACCAGAAACAGTTTGCTTTCAGCTGGGATGGCCAGCAATAAACCTTCACTGTTCTGCCTCGGGGTATATCAGCTCTCCAGGCCTATGTCATAATATTGTCTGCAAGGACGTTGATCATGCCTCCCTCCCACAAGACATCACACTGGTCCATTATATTGATGATATCATGTTAATAGAACCTAGTGAGCAAGAAGTAACAATTACTTTAGACTTATTAGTTAGACATTTGCATGAGAGAGAGAGGATGGGAGATAAATCCAAGGAAAATACAGGGTCCTTCTACGTTGGTGAAATTTCTAGGTATCCAGTGGTATGTGACATGTCGAGATATCCTTTCTAAAGTGAAAGATAAGCTATTGCATCTGGCCCCTCCTATGACAAAAAAGAGGCAGAATGCATCTGGCCCCTCCTATGACAAAAAAGAGGCAGAATGCTTAGTTGGTCACTTTTGATTTTGGAGACAATATATTCCACATTTGAGTGTGCTACTCTGGCCCATTTACCAAGTGACCAGGAAAGCTGCTAGTTTTGTGTGGGAACATAACAAGAGGAGGCTCTGTGACAGGTCCAGGTTGCTATGCAAGCTGCACTGCCCCTTGGGCCATATGATCCAGGAGATCCAGTGGTGCTGGGAGTGTCAGTGGCAAATATACATGCCATCTGGGGCCTTTGGCAGGCCTGTATAGGAGAATCACAACAGTAACCCTTAAGATTTTGGAGCAAAGCCCTCTCATCATTTGCAGATAACTACTCTCTTTTTGACACACAGCTTTTTGACTGCCACTGGGCCTTCATAGACTCAACAAATGTGGGCCACCAAGTTACCATGAGAACTTAGATGCCTATCATGAGCTGGGTATTGTCTCACTCACTAAACAATGAAGCTGGGTATGCACGGTAGCACTCCATTATAAAGTGGAAGTGGTGTATATAATATTGGGCTCAGATGGGTCCTGAAAGCACAAGTAAGTTACATGAGGAAGTGGCCCAAATGCCCATGGTCACCACTACTGACACATTACCCTCTTTTTTCCCACCTCTCAGTTATGACCTCTTGAAGAGTTCCATAAAATCAGTTGATTGAGGAAAAGAAAACTTAGGCCTGGTGTACAGATGGTTTTGCATGATATGCAGATACCACCTGAAAGTGGACAGATGCAGCACTGCAGCCTCTTTCTGGGATGTCCTTGAGGGACAGGGGTGAAATCTTCCCAAGGGGCAGAACTCCGAGCAATGCACCTGGTTGCTCATTTTGCTTAGATGGAGAAATGGCTAGAGGTGTATTTGTACACTGATTTATGGGCTGTTGTCAATGCTTTGGCTGGATTATAAGGGACTTGGAAGGAACGTGATTGGAAAATTGGTGACAAAGAGGTTTCGGGAAGATGTATGTGGATGGACCTTTCTCAGTGGGCAAAAAACAGGAAAATATTTGTTTCCCATGTGAATGTACACCAGAAGGTGACATCAGCAGAAGAAGATTTCAATAATCAAGTGGATAAGATGACACCCGTTATGGGTGGCACCTAGTCTCTTTCCCCAGCCACTCCTGTCATTGCCCAATAGGCTCATGAACAAAGTGGCCATGGAGGTAGGGATGGAGGTTATGCATGGGTCAGCAAAATTGACTTGCCCTCACCAAGGCCAAGTTGGCTACAGTCATTGTTTAGTGCCCAATCTGTCAGCAGCAGAGACCCACACTCAACCCCAATATGGCAACATTCTCTGAGGTGGCAACTTGATTATATCAGACCACTTTCATCATGGAAGGGGCTGTGATTTGTTCTAACAGGAATAGACACATACTCCAGATATGGGTTTGCCTTCCCCACATGCCATGTTTCTTCCAAAACATTTCTTCTGTGGACTTACCCAATGTCTTATCCACTGCCATGGTATTCCAGACAGCATTGTTTCCGATCAAAGAACCCAATTCACAGCCAATGATGTTTTGAATGGGCACTTGCTCATGAAATTCACTGGTCTTACCCTGTTGCCCATCATCCTGAAGAAGCTAGATTGATAGAATTGTGGAATGGCCTTTTGAAGACTCAATTACACCACCAACTAGCTGACATTATCTTGCAGGGTTGGGGCAATGTTCTCTAGGAGGCTGTGTCTGTTCTAAATCAGCGTCCTCTCTATGGTGCTGTTTCTTGCATAGCCAGGATTCATGGGTCCAGGAATCAAGGTGTGCAAATGGTCGTGGCACTATTCACTATTACTCCTATTGATCCACTAGGAAATGTTTACTTCCTCACTCTGCAACCTTAAGCTCTGCTGGTGTAAAGGTCTTATTTCCAAAAGTAGGAGTTCTGCCACCAGAGAACACAACAATTATTCCATTGAATTGGACGTTAAGACTGCCATCTGACCACTTTGGGCTCCTCATGCATCTGAATCAAAAGGCAAATATGGGAATTACTGTACTGGCTGGGCTGATTGGTCCTATCAAGGGGAAATAGGACTGCACCTTCACAATGGAGGTAAAGAATAGTTTGTCGGGAATGTAGGAGATACCCTGCGGTGTCTGTTAGTACTGCCATGCTCTGTGATTAAAGTTAATGGACAATTGTAACATCACAATCCAGACAGGACTAACAATGGCCCAGAATCTTCAGGAGTGAAGGTTGGGGTCACCCCACTAGGCAAAGAACTGTGTCCAGCTGAGGTGCTTGCTGATGGCAAAGGGAACATGGAATGGGTAGTAGAAGAAGGTAGTGAAAAATACAAACTTTGTACAGATGACCAGTGTGTTTGTCAGCCAAAGAGGTGCTGATGCCAAGTACCAGAAATCTGTTGGCTTTCATAAAGTGTATTTATTTGGGGTAGAAGCTTACAGTCACAAGACCCTAAAGAGTCAACTCAAGGTACCATAAGAGGTACTTTATCACCCAAAGTCTGTTGGTAAGTGTTGATGCAAGATGGCAGACAATGTCTGCTGAGGTTCAGCTTTTTTTCTTCCCCTTAAGGCTCCATGGTCCCAGCTTCTTCTGATCTCAGTTGAAGGCTGGCATAAGGCTGGTCTCTCTCCCCAGGCTCATTGCATTCTGGGCTCAGCTGCTATGTTCTCTTTACAAGGTCAACTGTAGACTATCAGACTTGTCTCTCCTCCTGGGGCCTCTGCCATGTCTAATGAGCTGTCTCTATTCTTCTTTGTTCTTCTTCTGTGTTTCAACTTCCATGTCCTTGATTGAGCATATGTTTATATAGCCCAAGGGGGTGGGGAGTCAACCCTGCACCCCCTAATGACATAGTTGAAAAAAGCCCTAATCTTGATATAATAAAGTAAAAGTGAAACCTCTGAATTTAATACAATCAAAGGGGCATCACCCACAGAGGAAAAGACCAGTTTACAAACATAATCAATATCTCTTTTGGAATTCATAAATAATATCAAACTGCCACAATCAGTTACACACATGAGGGCTGTAATGGTCATGAATATTTTTTCCTTGTTTTATTACTATGTTTGTATGTGTACATAAAATTATCTTTGTTTTCTTCCCTAAC
>JAQZBX010095441.1:0-11913 GCA_029593785.1 Cabassous unicinctus
GCAAAGGGCTGGTGAGTCCACACCCACCAGCAAGGAATAATAATAGCTAACATTCTTTTTTTTAGCATTTACTATGTGCCAGGCATTGTGCTATTCCATGCTTTGGTGGATTGCCTCATTTAAGCCCGAAAGCTACTCCTAAAGGTGGGTCCTAGCATCAGCCCCATTCTCCAGGTGAGGAATCTGAGTTGGAGTGGTAGTGTGCTCCAGATCACAGGTGCGTGGTAGAAGCAGGGTTCAAACGCGGGTAGTCCGACTCAGGCACCTCCTGTGCTCTTAGCTTCGGTATCCTGTACATGGTGTTGTCCAGTAGAACTTTTCTGCGGCGATGGAAATGTTCTATGACCTGTGCTGTCCACCACAATAACCACTAGCCACATATGAACACGTGAAATGTAACTATTGCAACTGAGGAACTGAATGGTTCATTCATTTCATTTGAATTCAAATTGAAATAGCCACATGTGGTTAGTGGCTACTGTTGGACAGCATCCCACAGGTATCTCCTGGAGGAGGGTGATATTGATGACATTACAGATGCAAACATCTGTGGGTTCCTTTTATTTTTTGAATGCCACAAACTAAAATCTTGCAGCATCCTGTCTCATGGAATGTTCATAAAGAACCTGTGACATGGGCACTGGTATCGGCCCATTTTACGGATGAGGGGACTGTGGCCCAGAGAACTGGAGTGACCTGCCCAAGGTCCCACAGCTAGGAAGGAGCAGATCTGGGGTTTGTACTCAGGTCTGAGTGACTCTAGAGCCCCAGCCCTTCTCCTGACCATGTAAGTTGGGGAGAAAGGAGTGTGTATGTACTCCAGCCCCCCTGACCCCCATGGTGGTGCCTGTAGGTTCCCTGTTACATCAGGAGGCATCCCTGGCCCGACTCCAGAGCACAGCACATATGCCCCCACTGCTCCACACAGGGCAGGGTGTTATCCAAGGGACTGGGACCGGCTCCTGCCACAGACTCACTGTCAGGGGACTTGGCTTTACTGCTCCCCTGGGCTCTGGCCCTGCAGGAAGTATGTCAAGGAACTGCCATGCCGGCCTGCGGCACCCCATTCCCCTGCAGTACTGCAGAACTGGGTCCTGGAGAAGGGGGAGGCTGGTTGAGGCCTGAAGGGGTGGAAAAGGAACAGTTATGCCCAAGCAGTTTGTCCTGTGAGTAGACCCTGCACACACGTGTACTCAACATGTGCTCACTCACTCGCTTTCACTTGCTGGTGGCACAAAACATTGCCCAAAACATCCTTTTCGGTCACTCAAGATCCGAGTCTGGCTAGGAACGGGAGTAATGTGCCCTCGCACCAGGCATCCTGACAAGCTCAAAAGTTCCGTGGGAGTCCAAAAAACCATCCCACAGGGACGTACGTGCCTTCCCGTGAATCCTACCCTCAGCCTCCACCGCCACCTGAACACCTGGTAGGTTGCAGCCTGCCTGTCCCAAGCTCACATGCACTCCCAGCACTGCCCTGCCACACAGAGCCCATGCACCTGCCTGTCCCACCTGACGTTGCTCAGCAGCCCCTTCCCTTTCTAGAAGATCTCCCCATCTCCCGGGTTCTGGGGTACCGGTTTGGGGTGGGTGGGCAGTGGCCATCTCCACCCCCACCCCCCTGCCCAGCCCTGTTGGCTAGAAAATCTGCATGCACAGCTGAGATGCCTCACGCTCACTGTGACATGCCCACATGTCTGTGTTCATAATAGGTGTGCCACACCTATCGTGCACCTGCTCAGGGCGGCCAGGAACCTTGTCCTCTCTGCCCAAAGACCGAGAGCTGTCCTACATGGGAAAATGTGGACCAGTCTGGGAGCCTCCCAAGCAGGTCCAGCTGGCCACTGTGTCGTTTTATTCCAGGCCGTCACCCTCTGGGCCAGGTCTGGCCACTGGCACTGCCTCATGCTCCCACTGGGCCTGCTCTTTGGAGACTTCTCTGCCATCTGTTCTGATACCTAGACTCAGAGTTTCCTTGACTGCCCAAGGAGACCTGGGCACTGCTTGAGGCTGGAGATGTGTGCTTTGGACCCTGGCAGCAGCCAGAGGCACTGGTGGCCTCCAGGGTCTGTGCTGTGTCCCGTGACAGGGCCAGGCATAGGGACGGGGGTCAAATTGGAGAAGGTGGGGGGTGCCCAGGATGCAGGGCACAGCCCCAACTCTGCCTCCACACCCTCCTTCCTCCGTCTCAGGCTGCCTGTCCAGTCCCTGCTTTCTCCCCCTCCGCAGCATCTCTTCCTCCCCCTGCCCTGGCAGGCCTCTTCTCCCCCGCGCGTCCTGATTTCATTCGTTCTCTTCTCTCTTGTGACCTCCTGCTGCCCCTGTTTTATTTACAGGTTTTTGCTCCCGGACCAGCTCCGTTCCTGGACACGTTCTTGTGTCTGGAATAAAGGGTTGGGGGTGCCCAGGCTGGGCGGGGCTGTAGGGTCCTTGGGCATCAAGGGCCCAGGAGCCCCCATGTCTATGGCAGATGTGGGGCTGCACTCTTTTCCCTCCAGGACGTGGTGGTTCAGGCTCGTCTCTCCTGCATCCCCGTCACCTCCCACCCAGTGCCTGCTGCCACTTGCATGGCTCCCAGCTTGGGCACTTTGTGACTTCCAGACCCCTCGCCGCTGCTAATAGGACACGTTCTTTTGTTTCAGGACAGATCGCTGCGGCCAGAGGAGATTGAAGGTAAAACTAGGCCCCTTGGAGGGAAGACTGCTCAGCCCTCCAGGAAGGTGCGGGAAGGGAGGCTGGTGGGAAGAGAGGTGGAGACACCTTGGCCTCCTGGGAACAGAACAGGGCCTCCTGGCAGGCCACCCCTGGAACCAGCCCCTGGAGGAGTGAGCAGGAGGCAAGAGAAATGCCTTGGGGTCCTGGGCACCGGT
Source organism: Cabassous unicinctus (assembly GCA_029593785.1). Lineage (NCBI taxonomy): Eukaryota > Metazoa > Chordata > Mammalia > Cingulata > Chlamyphoridae > Cabassous > Cabassous unicinctus. The sequence goes on from JAQZBX010095441.1 coordinate 2,871, forward strand.
GGCATCTGGTTCTCCAAGCTGGTGGGCCTCTGGGCTGCTTCTGAACCCCAGAAGTTCTCTGCAGGGTTCCACCCCCAACCATGTCTGCCCTTGCTTTCTTCCCCAGAGCTCCGAGAGGCCTTCAGAGAATTTGACAAGGACAAGGACGGCTACATCAACTGCCGGGACCTCGGCAACTGCATGCGCACCATGGGCTACATGCCCACAGAGATGGAGCTCATTGAGTTGTCCCAGCAGATCAACATGAACCGTGAGTTCTGCTGTCACCACCTCCTGCCCTCGTTGCCCTTGCAGGCCTGGGTTCCAATTCCGAGCCCGCCACTTTCCAGCTCTGTGATCTGAGGCCAGCTGCTTAACCTCCCCAAGCCTCAGTTTCCTCACCTGTAAAATGGGGGCGCGGGGCACAGGAAGTAAATTAGGTAACAGATGCCTGGCATGCAGGAGTTGAACAGATGGATGCTATTCTTCTTCGTAAGTGTTTTTCTGTCTTAGTTTGGGTTCTCCCATAAGCAAACCCGAGACGAGGCCTTGAGTGCAAATAGTTTCTTTGGTAGGTGGAGGAAAGCGTTGGTAGGGAGCAGGGAAGTGAGACAGGGAAGGGAAAGAGCCACTCCAGCCTGTTCCCACTGTGGGTGACCACTTCATCCTGCAGGGGCACTCAGGAAGCTAGTCCAAAATGCCTGTGTCCACATTCTGCCTATTCCCTCTCCTCTCCGGCTGGGTATTGATACCCCAGCTCCTGTCAGTCACTGGTTAGAGGCTGTTGTGAGCTTGCGGGTGGATGCGTATCAGTTCTCCAGCACTTCCATCTACCCAGAAAGCCAGGTGGAAGTGGAGCTTCCATTTGTACAACAATGGCAAGGCTTGGGAGATTGGGCCCATCACCCATAACTTCTGTTTTCTCTGTCTTTCTGTGTGTCTGTCTCTGTCTCTGTCTCTCTCTCTCTCTCTCTAACATTCTCCATTTCTTTCTCCCATCCACACCTACCTGTGTCCACATCCTGCCCTATTCCTTCAGTCAACCCCTGGCCAGTCCTCTGGGCCATCCTTTGAAAACCACCTGTCTCTCTGGTCACCTCTCTGTTCTCGTCTGACCTTTGGTTATACCCTGGACCTGGCACTGAGCAGGTCAAGGAGGGCTTGGCAGTTTCCTGGGTTGCCTCTTGAGATGGGGAATAGTGGATGGTGATCCGCCCCTTTCCTCTGTCCCCAGTGGGTGGCCATGTGGATTTTGATGACTTCGTGGAGCTAATGGGACCTAAACTCCTGGCAGAGACGGCAGACATGATTGGAGTAAAGGAACTGCGGGATGCTTTCCGAGAGGTGAGTGATGAGCATTGTACAGGCAGCAGGTGAGTAGGCTGTTAGAATCCCAACCCCAGGATTGCAACTCAAAAGCCTGAGCCCTAGGGGAGGGAGCTTGGATAGAGAATGGTCTCTGGGAACAAGGCCAAGACTGGAGAAGGAGCTCAACCCTGGCATCTGCTGCTGCCGGTCCCCATGTTGTAGAGATCTCTCCCTCTTCCTGCCCACTCTAGTTCGACACCAATGGTGATGGGGAGATAAGCACCAGTGAGTTGCGAGAGGCCATGAGGAAGCTCCTGGGTCATCAGGTGGGACACCGAGACATAGAAGAAATTATCCGAGATGTGGATCTCAATGGGGACGGACGAGTGGACTTTGAAGGTAGGTGGGGCTTACAAGTGGGAGAGAAGCTGGAGCAGCAGTGGCCATCCATGGAGCCCTTCAACCATGGATCCATCATGCAACCATCCATCCACCCCTAAACTTCCATCCCCTTACCCTTCCATCCACTACCCCTCTAATCCATCCCCCATTCCTACACCCATCCGTGTATCCATCCATCTGTCCACCCATCCATCTCTTCATCTGTCCATATGTCTATCCATCTATTTATCCATCTCTAAAAATCATTCACACATAAATGGACACATCCATTTATCCATGCATTCATCTATCCATCCATGCATCTAGTCCTTCTTCTATACATTCACCCAGGCATTCATCCATGCATCCATCCACCCAGGTACTCATCTCTCCATCTATCCATGCATCATACTTCTGTGATTCCATTCATATATTCATATATCTCTATCCATCACCTGTGATTCTACCCATACTTCTATCTATCTGTACAGTCATTTCCCTGTCTGTATCCACCTATTCATCCATTTATCCGTCCCTTTATTCATCTGTCCACCCTTCCATCTCCATCCATCTACCTGTCCACCCACTCATGTACTCATCCATGGTAGGTATTTCTGAACACCACATTCCTTAACCTGACACTCAGGCCCCCTATGATCTAGCCACAGCTTACTCCTCAGCTGCACGTTCTTACCATCCCTTCACTGGCATGCTACCTTCAAGCTATTCCAGAATCCTTGCTGTCCATGAACTTGCTTTGCTCTCTTTTGCCTCTAGGCAATGAATAGGCTGTTCTTTTTGCCAGTATGCCTTTTAATCTATTCTTCACTTCTAAGAATTTTAAACTTTATTCATCCTTCAAGACATGGCAGTGGGGCCACTTCCCCCAGAACTTCCCTGGCTCCCCAGACTGAGCCTCCTCTTTTCTGGGCTTTCACAGCCTTACCCCTGTCCTTCACACTGTCCCCTAACTGCTGGTTATAGTTGTCTCCCCACTTGACTCTGAGCTTTTTGAGAAGAGGAAGCACATTTTATTTTTCTCTGCATTTCTTAGATAACTGGCAAATAGCAAATACTCAGTACCTGGCACTTAGCAAATAGTATACATTTTGAAGGAATCAGTAATCATCATCATTGTATTAGTCAGCCAAAGGGGTGCTGATGCAAAATCTGTTGGCTTTTATAAAGGGTATTTATTTGGGGGTAGAAGCTTACAATTACCAGGCCATAAAGCATAAGTTATTTCTCTCACCAAAGTTTGTTTCCATGTGTTGAAGCAAGATGGCTGTCAATGTCTACAAGGGTTCAGCCTTCCTCTTCCTCTTCCTCTTAAGGCTCCGTGGTCCCAGCTTCTTCCAATATCAGCTGTAGGCTGGAATAAGGCTCGTCTCTCCTGGGGTTCTTTCCTCTTTGGGCTCAGTGGCTCTGCTCTCTCCACAAGGTCAGCTGTAGGCTCTCAGGGTCATTCTCTTCCCAGGGCCTCTGCTGTGTCTATGGAGCCATCTCTATTCCTCTGTGTTCTTCTCCTGTGTGTTTACTTCCCAGGGTCCCAGCATCCAAAAACTCTAACTCCTCTGCCATGTAGTTTTCTCTGTGAGTCCTTGCCCACCAATGGGACGGGGACTCAACATCCTACTGACAAAAGCCTTAATCATTATTTAATCAAGTAAAAGTGAAACCTCTGAATTTAATACATTCAAATATGTCCAGAGGAACAGACCAGTCCACAAACACAATCCAATATCTATTTCTGGAATTCAAAAGCAATATCAAACTGCTACAATCATCATTTATAGTGTGCTTATTATGTACCAGTCACCGCATTAAGTGACTTTGCGTATACTATCTCATTTAATTCTCACAGTCACTCCATGTTGCAGATGAGAAAACTGAAGCTCAGAGAATTAATATAGCTTGCTCGAGTTTGCCCAGCTATTAAGAGACTGAGCTGGGGCATAAACTCAGGCCTGGGATATCAGTCACCACAGAATGCTGTGCCTGATGCCATTTGAGGCCCTATGGGATCTGGGGGGAAAACAATAAAACATCACCTCTGTAATCCAGGAATTTGCATTCTGAACAGAAACACAAGACAGCACATGAATGTACCAGGTCATGAGTGTGTCCAGAGCAGGAAGGATGGAAGGCCTTTTCTGGGGAGGTGCTGGCCTTCATGGGAAAGGAGAGCGTGGGTGGGGTGGAGAGGAGGCTTTGGCACTAGCAGATCTGTTGGACTTCTCAGGCTGCCCTGTGTGCAGGTACTTGCCCACCACAGATGCCAAGCCTTCCCTGAAAGTCCAGCATCCCCCAGGCACTCTACAAACATATATTGTACACCTACTGTATGCTGACCCTGATCCCTGCCTTGAGGGTAATCCAGAAGGCTGTGGAGCAGAGAGGAAGCACCTGTGCCAAGCTAGGGGAAGGGAGTAGGGAAGGCTTCCTGGAGGAGGTGATATGTAAGTGGAACCCTGAAAGATGGCACAACCAGGTGAAAGAGAAGGGAGGGGAAGCCATCTGTGGGAAAACTGAGACATGAGAGAGAGAGCATCTGTTGGACTTTGGGTGCCGCAAAGGAGATCTGGGTAGTGGGAACACAAATATTGGGGGTGAGTGGTGAGAAATGAGGCTGGAGATGTCAGATCAGGAGGGCCCTGAGATAAGGCTCGAGCCGGGCATTGGGCATTACCCAGCGGGGAGCCTGGCGAGGTTTCAGCTGGGGTCAGATCTGCAGATTAGAAAGCTCACGCTAGCCGGTGGGGGGCTAGGTGGGTTGCAGGGGGGCAGAACAGATGTGGGAAATGAACAGGAATGTGCACAGAGTCAGCTCCAGTTGCGATGGAGCGGGGCCGCAGGCGTCCCAGGCCAGGGCCTGATGGCCACTGTCTCCCCACCCATTCCTGTGCCCTCCCAGAGTTCGTGCGGATGATGTCCCGCTGAGGCAGCCAGGGCCCTTCCAGGACTGCCAAGCTCCCGCAGGCGGGGAGAAGAGGAGCCAGAGCACGCCTCACCCCGCCGTAACCGCCGAGAGCCCAGGATGTACTGGTGGATGGGGCCTGCCTGCCCCGGGGGAGGTGCCCACCCCGGACCCCCATCCCTCCGCACTGTGAAAGACTCACAACTCCTGCAACTGGAAAGGGGGGTGCCCGCCGAGGAGGAGGCCCCAGTGCCAAGTCGGCAGAGGTCATGCCAGGCACCAAGTGCCATGTGCCCAGCCGCCGCTGGCTGGGTGGGCCAGGGCGCCCGCCAGCAGCCCCCACACACAGCATGTCCGCCCCGGGCAAAGCCTCTCGCTGCCCTCCTTAGCTCTGTGCCCGTCCCAGCTCGCCTCAGCCCTGTTATCTCAGAACCAATAAAACATTTCCAAGAGGAAGGCAGCAGCGGGGGTCTTTGCTTCTTGGGAGCCTGGGTAGATGACACACCCCTTCCCTGGCTGAATAGTCCACATGCCTTTGTTGAGTACCCATCGCCTATCCAAGGACTTCCACTCCCATCTCAAGGGCCTGAATGTGGTGCCCCTAACTGAAAAGGAGACTGGGAAATGTAGTTATTTATCTGGGTACCCAGCTGTTCCCGATAAATCCAGGTTCTCGGAGACAAGGAGAAAATATATATATATGTATATATATATATATATATATATTTTTTTTTTAGGAGTGCCAGGAACCAAGCCCAGGAATCTCCCATGTGGGAGGGAGCCACCTTCGCTCCCTGCTTGTTGTGTCTCTCATTGTATGTTTTCTTTATTGTGTCTCTTTGTTGCATCATCTTGTTGTGTCAGCTTGCTGCGCCAGCCTGGCACATAGCTCGCTGCTTTGCTCGTCTTCTTTAGGAGGTACCGGGAACTGAACCCAGTACCTCCTGTGTGGTAGGCAGGCGCCCAACTGCTTGAGCCATATCCGCTTTCCTTTTTTTTTTTTTAAAGATTAATTTATTTCTACCCCCGTTGTTTTTGCGCTCGCTGTCTGCTCTCTGTGTCTGTTCATTGTGTGCTCATCTTTTTTAGGAGGCACTGGGAAGAAAACCTGGGACCTTCCATGTGGGAGGGAGGCGCCCAATCACTTGAACCACCTCCGCTCTCTGCTTGTTGTGTCTCTCATTGTGTTTCCTCGTTGTGTCTCTTTGTTGCATCATCTTGTTGCATCAGCTCACCACGCCAGCCCGTCACGTCAGCTTGCTGTCTTGCTTGCTGTCTTGCTCATCTTCTTTAGGAGGTATAGGGAACCAAACCTGGTGGTAGGCGGGTGCCTAACTGCTTGAGCCACATCTGCTTCCCCGAGAATGGATATTTGAATAAGCATCTGGCGGGGTCTGCTACACTTCCTGTCTTCCTGGAACTTACATACGGTTTGGGGAAACAGATGTGAAATAATCATGTCAATATATAATTAGAAATTGTGATATGGCATTTGAGGAAAAGCACTGGTCCTTGGGGGGGTGTGGTAAGGAGGCCTGGCTGGTTCTGGGGAGGTCAGGGAAGGCTTCCCTGAGGAAGTGATGACAAGATTTTTACCCTGGGGCAAATCCCAATGTGTGTGAAGGAGACGGAGGTAAAAATAGCTGCCATCCTCTGCTCAGTAGAAGCAGGACAGTATAAGGCTAGGCTGTGGATTTACTTGCTGTGTGCCTCTGGGCCAGCCATGTCCCTTCACTGAACCTCAGTTTCCTCCTATGTGATGTGAGGATAATAAAGGATGGAGTCATTACCTAGTATGTGCGTGCAGGGCACTGCATTGCACACCTCCAGGGGGCGCTGTTCACATAGACTGCTGCAGTGGAATTGTGCAACGTGGCACTACTGAATAGGATCCATTATACATTATAATTAATTTCTATAAGTGAAGGGTTGAGGGGTACGTGGGTAGGAGTTACCCAGTATCTTGCCGGGCTTGGGGCTATTTGGACAGGTGTGTGGGGTGGAGCTAGTGTGCTCCAAGCCAATGGTTCTCAAACGGTAGCATGCAGAGGAATCACCTGGAGGATTTGTTAAGCCACAGATGCCTGGGCTCCACTCCCAGTGAGTCTGATTCAGTGTTTGGGGTGGGCTCTAAAAATGTGCATTCTCAATAAGCCCCCAGCTGATGCCGCCAGGCCATGGTCCACATGGACTGGGTGTAAATCCCAGAGCGTGGGGAGGCAGGAGTGCTTCCAGGCAGCGAGGGGAGCCTGTGGGGCCAAAGGCTGGAGCTGGAAGGTGGGTGGAGCAGCCCCTGCCCCGCGTGCTCTGGCCGGGGAAGGGTCCTGCTCTCAGACCTGGCAAGGACTGTGGGCTCCGGCCAGAGGCCCAGGCAATCCCCATGCCCCCGGGGCCAGTGGGAGCTCCAAATTCACTCTAATAATCCAATTCTGAGACTAAGCCCTTGGCGCCGTGCCCCACTGGGCAGGCCCGGAGCCCTGCCTGTTCCTGTTCTAGCTTAGCTCTGCCCAGAGACCCCGAGTCTATGCTTTTTCAGAAGTGCAGTGGCTTGGAGGGCCAGAGGAGCAACTGGCAGAAGGAAGGCTTCGGTGGACATCTCTGGGAGCCGACAGGGTGAGCCCCTGGGGATACCAGAGGGAGAGGATGGAGTCAGGGTGTAAGCTGGGCCACCTCTATTCCCAGGGTTGCGACCTCTAAGATCATAGATGCAGCGGCTTTGATAAAGGGGCTGGAGAATGTAGCCAGGCACTGTTCAGAGGAACCGAAATGTTCTTCATAGGTGGCTCCGGGCAAGGGGAGGCCCGGGAGCTGGGCTTCTGCTTCCTCTGAGGCTGAAACGACCTCTTCCCCTTCAACTTTGTCTTATATTTAGGGGTTCCCAGCAAGATCGTTTGCAGAAAGGATTCCGCTATTTTTCAAGACGTGAAATGTGCTTTTGTACATCGACCCCAGGCAGGAATTCTTTTCTGCTCTCACACTGCTGCTTCAGTACCTCCACTGGGGGGAAACCCTGTGAGTGTCATCTTAGATGAGCTTGCACTGGTTGCAAGATCTTAAAACTGAGCCTTGGTTTGCCTCCTTGTGACTTGTAAAGGCCAGTTCCTTCATTCATCCATGCATGCAAGCATGCATCTAACTGATATTTATTGAGCATCTACTATGTGCCAGGCCCTGTGCCAGAGTTCCTGTCCTCAAGGAGTTCCAACTCTAGGAAGGCAAACAGATAAGAAAATAGATAAGTATAATATAGTGGCATAAGTGCAACTGGTGGGTTAGCCTGAGAGCAGTGAGGGTACAAAAGGGGCACCCATTCCAGTGGCACAGTGGGGGTGTTGAGAGGCTTCCAGGGGAGTGGGTGTAGCTCAGTGGTTTGAGTGCCTGCTTCCCATGTATGAGGTCCCGGGTTCAATCCCCAGTACCTCCTGAGGGAAAAAAAAAAGGCTTCTGGAGGAAGGGACAGATTTGCCAGTACTTAGAAGAGGTGAGGGGAAGAGTGTTTCTCATAGAGAGAACAGCATGGGCAAAGGCCCAGAGGTAAGGGACAGAATGGCCCTTGTGGGAAACTGGGCAGAGTTCCATCTGTCTGGTATCCTGGGCTGGAGGGAGTTGCAGAGAGACATGAGGCTCAAGAGGAGGCAGGCCTGGTCCCGCTGCAGGCCTGCAAGTCTGGAGGGAGTCTGGGGAGACTCTGAGGAGCTGCCTTCTTGCGGCCACTGGGCCCATGCAGCAAAACCTTGGTGGAGGGGGGAGCAGATGTGGTTCCAGCGGTTGAGCACCTGCTTCCCACATGGGAGTCCCAGGTTCGGTTCCCGATGTCTCCTAAAAGACAAAAACAAACAAACAACAGTAAACAATTGAAAAAACCAATTCAGGGGAACCGATATGGCTCAGTGGTTGAGCGCCGGCTTCCCACATCCCAGGGCCCCGGTACCTTGAAAAAAAAAAAAGAAAGAAAAAGAAAAAAACAAACCTTGGTGGAGGGAAACACAGGGCTGCTGAGGGCAGCCGGGAAGCACTTCCAAAGCAGTGTGGTTAAGAGTGTGGGTTCTGATCAAAAAAGCACAAACCCAGACAGGATGGGCCTACGGGAAGAGCACACCACTGCCTGGAGCTTTGCCAAAAGGCTCAAAGCGGGTCGGATCACGCATCTGGATGCAGCTACCAGTTTGCAGGAAACTCAGAGGACGGGGCAAGATATTGAAGCATACCACAAGGGAAACTGCAGGTCAGAGGGCTCGGTTCTTCAACAGATGATATCTTCAGCAGGAAAAGAAAGGCATGGGGGGAACTGGCAGATTCAAAGGGACTTAAAAGTCCTCAAGTTAAAAAGCATGAGCCTGACGAAACGACGGGGCCTAGGGATGTTCTCTTAGGTAAAGAAACATGAGGAAATTATTCCAATCAAAGTCAGAAGGGCTGTTAGTTTGGGAGGAAAAGGGAGAAGGCTGTGATTGAGAG
>JAQZBX010095442.1:0-11903 GCA_029593785.1 Cabassous unicinctus
ACAACAATATCATTAGGGAAATGCAAATTAAAACTGATATACTAGTTTATATTCATTAGAAATCTTTCAATGAAAAATAGATATTAACAAGTGTTTGAGATGATGTGGAGTAATGGAAATACATTTTCATTGTTGGTGGGAATATAAAATGATGTTTTTATAGCTGCTGTGAAAAACAGTTTGTAGCTTCCTCAGAATGTTTGGTATAGAATTACCATATAACTTGGCAATTACGCCTCTTGGGAAATACCCTAAAGACCAGAAGTCAAGAATCAAACACATATTTGCAGACCAATGTTCAAAGTAGTATTATTCACAATGCTAAAAAATGGAAGCAAACTAAATGTCACTCTCACATGAGTGGATATGCAGAAGGTAGTACATACAAAAAAAAAAAAAAAGAAATTTAGTCCACCATAAAAATGAATGAAGTTCTCAAACATGCAACAGCATGCAAGATGTTAGGACATTCTTTTAAGTGAAATAAACAAGAACCAAGAGGACAAATATTGTATGATTTCATTGATAAGAATTAATTAGAATATGCAAATTGTTAGATTCAGAAAGGAAAATATAATGGGGCGTTAATGGTTAATTGCTACAGAGTTTCTTTTCAAGTTAATGGAAAAGTTTTGCCATTGGATTGTGATAATGGTGGCACAAAAAGTTGGAATATTAACACCATTGAAATCTGTATTTGCATCTGCTTGAAATGCAAAATTTGAGGTTGCATATATGTTACAGGATAAAAATTTTGAATATATAGAACTGTACAACACCATAGTGTACCCTAATATGATCTATGGACTAGAGGTAACATTTTATTTATAATAATATTGCTTCCACAATTGGAATGAAAGCTTCACATTGATGGAAAGTGTCAATAATAGAGAAATTGTGTTTGTGAGGGAGTATATATTTTCTTTACACTTTTTTAATGAGTTTTTCTAAATCTACAACTTTCCTATTAAAAAATAGCAAATATTATATCACTTTAAAAAATTGTAAGAACCTAAAAATTTCTAATTTCCTTTGCTTCTTCTCATTTTAACTGTTGTTTATTTACATTTTACTTCTATATGTGTTACAATCCTGAAAATAAAATGTTACTATTTTTTTGTACATATTTCTCTTTTACAGGATTTCAAATATTTCCCATGCCTTGCACTCTTCATTTCTTTTTGTAGATTCTATTTTTTCTCGGGTATCATTTTCTATAGGTTGTATAACTTCTGTTCGATTTCCTTATAATATAGGAATTTTGGCTATGAATGTTCTGAGTTTTCATTTATCTTAAATGTCTCCATATCACACTTTATTTTCACCAGATATATGCCTTAGTTTCCAGGGGGATGATGATGCACGGTTCCAGAAATGGGTGGGCTTTTAAAATGGGAATTTTATTTAGGGTAAAATCTTACAGTTCCAAGACAATGAAATGTCAAAATCAAGTCATCAGCAGAGATGTTTCTTTCAAAAGTCAGCTGCTGGTCAACTTGGTGTCCTGCCACATGGTAAATCAGGATCATGGCCAATCTCTGAAGAGTTCCCTGCCTTCCCCACTGGGCTCACCATCTCCCAGAGCAAAGCTGTGGGTGATGAGGCATAAGGCTTGTCTTTTTCCTTGCCTCCTATCTCAGTCTTGTCTACTCTGCTTTCTTCCCAAGTTTAGCTATGGCCTATTAAGCACATCTTTTCGCTCATATCCTCAGCCTTGAGCTGCTCCATGGCCCAGCCTGTTTGGGTCTTCATGCTAAAGCTCTGGCTGCTAGTAATCCTCCAGTGTTCTCAAAAAATCAGGATCAAAAATGGCAGAGCTCCCTTTTCTTGTATCTCTCTCTCCGGGTCTCCATTTATATACATACCCAGCAAGAGGGTAGAGACTCAAATTGAGTCATGCCTCACTAAGGTAGTGAAGGAGTTCAATTAAAGGCCATGACTACTGACAGAAAGCAGGTCACCTTGGTATGTAGGAGAGGCATCCCAAGTCTCAAGACACTAAGATAAGATCTGGCAGATGCCTGGTGGAGAAGCATTCTGTGCTTCAAGGATTGTATCTAGTATATGTCAGATAATGATTAACATGGTCTGTTACATGCAGTAATGTAAGGAGAACTGAACCATTAACCCTAAAGCCTTGCTGAATTTTAGTAATGTGTAACCCATCATGTATCTATTTGTCTTTGCACACACGCACACATATTTTCTTTCTTCTAAAGCTAAATAAAAGCCAGGAAGTTTTATGCAGTGGCACTCTCCTCCCCTTGGATGGAGGGTCCCCTGACCCCATCTATCTCATGTTTATTTCTCATCTTTTCTCATCCACAGCACCATTTTCATGGACTTAATTCCAGAACATCAACATTTTGCACCCAAACAGGGACGCAAAAATGCAACTTTTCTTTCAGTCAGTGTGCAGTGGAACAAGGAGCTACTGACAAGCAGTTTTCAAAAAAGGTAAGTTAAATCCTTTGGATCATCAGGGAAATGGGGAATCAGCAGCCAAACTTTGAAGAGTACTCTAGAGTGTTAAAAACTTTATTAAAAAGCACCAGTGTAACTATTAAATACTCAGCTTTTGAGGAAACTTTTTCTCTTGTATGTTGATGTGCCTAAAGAGACTTCCTGTAACCCACCATTTGCCCCAGAATTTAACCCTTAGTCATGTACCCTAAACCCCTTTTTTGAGCCATCTTTAGATCCTCCTAAAGTATCTGTGAAAATTCCTTTACCAGAGACCACACTCATGAAAAGCATAACACAAGCAAGTAAAGCAGGTGATCCTGAAGCTTTGCAGTTTCTTTCAGGACACAGAACCTACTTTAACTGTGGAAAGGCTGGTCATTATCAAAAGCATTGTGAAAAACAGCCCTCTTCAACAGCACCACCTGTTCAAAATTCACAACCAATTAATGTTAATTTCACCCACACAAATTCTCAGCAAACTTAGGCGTGGCCACCTAGAGAAGTGCCGGGCTGGACTTTGCCACTATCAGAAAATCAGTACTTGAGAAACAAAATAGAGTCTGCCGAACCAATTTAGGAGCAAAAGGGACTATTCCAAAAATTTATTATGATTAATATTAGAAAGATCTAGCATTAGTTGCAGGGGCATCACTATTCAGCCAAAGCAACTTTGTAAACATTCCAGCAGCATCTTTGTAAACCTTCTAATGCCGACATAAAGATAAGGCTGTGGGATGCTAGAGGCTAATAAAATTAAACCACTGGAAAAGTAAGAAAACTTAGCAATACAGTTTCCAGAAAAATCTCAAAAGCAAAAAAATCAAAGATGTATGTTTCTATTGATGTGTTGTAATTTGTTTTGTGTTTGTCTGTTTGTTCACTGTCAGTGTATATTTTGATACCTCTCGATGGTAATATTAAATCGATAAATGAAAATTATTATAAGAGCTCTATTCAAATGGCCAAAATAAAATAAGTGCTTATATTAATAACTAAATATGGGTATTAATTTAAAACAATAAAAATAATTGAACCAAATTATATCATTATTCTAACAAATTTGTTTAATGTTGACGACAATTGTATGCTGTCAGAAGTTTGCTTGGAACAGTTTCCAAAATCATTGTGGTAACTTAAGTATGGAAGTTATATAGAATGGGCTTTTATTATTAAGAAAAAGAAAGTAATTTTATCTTAAGATAAAATGACTAGTTATTGAAACAAAATTAAAGTTATATTCTTTCTCAGAGTTTCTCAAGTCATTAATCTGTTTTAGTAAAAGTTTACAGAGATTTTCTCCTGAATAAACAGTATGCAAAAAGAAAGTCTGTTTTATCAAAGTAGCTTCTTATACTTTAACCTTATCATTTCCTTAAAGAAACAAGTTTTATCACTTTTAAAAAGCATAATGTTTAAACCTGCTTTCTCAAAAAGTAGCTTTTTATTTAAAACTGCTACAAATGATTTAGTCTGTTGCCTAGAAAAAGATAAAATACTAAATATATTTAAGTTCATGTGATATATTATAAGGTGAATGAAGTATTTAAAATTGTACAATTAAAAGAAATTTTCTAACTTTATGACAATTAAAGATGCATGAATATAAAGTTCATATGAATACTTTAAAAGTGTATAAAACTCCTAAAAATTCACTAATGTTTCAGTATAATATTAAATAAAATACATTATTAATAATTTTAATTATTTTAAAATATAATAATAATATGTGTCACAAAGACTACCCCTCTGCCTAAAAATCAAAACACAGATGCTTATTTAAGTTTATCTGTTTTACCCCACTTCTGCTAAAGAAACAAGTCTATAACTACAAAAAGAAAACAGACATTAGGGGCTACCAGGGGTAGCACATAACAATAAATTACAGCAAATTAAAATAACACCACTGCAATGTGCAGCAGTCCCAAATATTACCAGTTTGTTAAAAAAAATTAATCTTCTTAAACAAGTCAAGACAGCCAACATTCCCCTTTCTGTAAAATAGCTTACAATAAATCAAGTTTATATTCAATGTTGTGAGCTACAGCCCCAATTCTAATTGTAACATTAACAACAAACCAAAGAATGTATTAAAATTACAAGTTAATGTATTGCTCCACAGCCCAAAAAGGAATAATAATAATTTTTTTTTACCTATGCCTCAAACTATAAAAATTAAAAAATTAAGGTCATTCTACTCATGCTACTAAAAATTTTAAATGCATAAAAATTAAAAGTTTATTCATTGGATGTCTACCGGTTAAAGGTCTTATTTTTTTGTTGTTATATAATCTACTGTAGTTATGAATTATGTATAACATACTTAATTACTACTCAAAACTTTAATGCAGTACATTGCATACTTAAGTAATTTAATAACTTGTATGTTACACATAAATGTATTTTATTATATTTATATGTAAATCTTAATATTTTTCATAATTCAAGAAAAATAATGAAAACTAAAATAGTAAACACACCAAAGATGTTTTGTAACAAATTAAAAAAGATAAAGTACATTTCAAAATGTGTTGTATTCCTTGCTGGAGGAGCTGGCCACTCTCCTGGGGACTGATGCATAAACCTTAAAATATACTGCCCAAGGAGGGTTGTGTTTCTTCCTGGGGAGGCTGGCCTCTTCCTCGGGAATTAGCAAAATACTCACAAATTGGCATCTATAGTATCAAATTCATTAATCCTAAACACAGTCACCCAAAACTCTAATATCAGTTGCTAATTCAACACTTCCCAGCTGAAAACTAAATATCGGTAAGTATATATATATAAAACTGCTTTATTTATCTGTCATTCGGTAACTTTGTTCAATATTAATCTTTTAATTGATTATGTTATTCATGTTTCTCACTCTAATTGTCAGTATAAGCTTACTAAACTAAATATACATATTAACATTTAACTTGCATCTATCCAGGATCTAGCCAACAATAAGCCAAGTATATCAGTATATCCCCTGCTTTGGTAAGCATGTGAATATATGTATACATATTATAAAAGACTGGAACATAACAGTTATACGCCTGTTTATAAACAATCCTTCACTTATTTTATATTCTTTCAATTATAATAAAAATACATTAACTAAATATCAATAAAAGTTCCTGCCACCAAAAATGTTCAATACACCCACCATGTGTCAATGATATGTCTTTAAGACTTTATACCTTACTCATTCTGCCTTCACACAAGCATGTATTTACCCTCCTTTCAGCCCTCCAAAAAGCACTTTTAACACAACTCTATAAACATCTCCAACATTCTCTTATCCAAACAAATAACTCCAAGGGTCAAGTTAATGTTGAAAAAAGCAATCACTTACTAAAATTAATGTTGAAAAAAAAGGAGGGGAAGATGGAAGAGAATCTGCTAAAGACAAACTATCTAAAGCATTGCTTACTTTAAATTTTCTTATTAGACAAAAAATTTCTAATACTACAGCAGCAGAAAGACAATGGGAGGTTAATAAAGGAATGAAAATGAAAAAATGCAGACAACTGATATATTGGAAAAAAGAAACAGCCAATAAATGGGAAAAAGGAGAGGTAAAAATTTGGGTCCAAGGTTTTGCTCTTATCATTACAGAAACAGGAGAACAGTGGTGGATCCCCTCCAGAAGAATCAAGCCTAGAGTTGAAGATGCTGCCGAAACTTAAACTATGGACATAGTAGTTTCACATTGGATTAATTATAGGTAAAGTATTAGGTCAAGGTAAGATACTATATCATATTTACACTTATTGTGCATATATTACCAACCTACCTCTTTTGGAGCTATTAACTTTGGCTGATGAGTCTTATACAATTTATTTTAATCAATCTCACCATTTTCCGGGACCTATAGACTTATGGCTACCCTGAAAGTCAAAGGAAGTAGGGAAATTTATAGAAAATTTAAATTTAACTTTTATAGACCCCCCCTTTTGTATTGGACATGGTTCCGCTTGCATGCAACATCAAAATCACATGTAGTTTTAAGAGAGAAAAATCAAACTTGAATTTATATTCTCATTTTCCCTTCTTTACCATATAAATCAGAAAATATGGTAAATCTTACATGTCCCTCTCAAACAGATTACTAAATGGCAAATGGCTTCTATGTCATGGTTTTACAGAGGTTGTGTTGTTTAATGATTCCTATGGAATTGTAAAGGATCAGGCCCTTATAGGAATGATGAAGCCTGTTAAAAACATAACCCATACCTTGGTTCACTAAGAATTCAAACATAACCCCTAATGACAGTAATCCTTATTTCTGGAATTTTGGTAATACATCATTTACTAACAGCTCAATAAATTGGAAAAATCAAGGAAAATTTATCCCACAACCATGGAACACTAAACTAAACAAAACTCAAAATTATTTGTGGAAATTATTTTTGGTAACTGGCCCAATTTTCAAATGACAAGGCAATAAAACTAATATTAACAGTTTAAAAAGAAAATCAACTCAATTTCTTACAGTATGTGTATGAGATCCTATAGTTTTATCATTGGAAAAGTAACTTTTGGTGAAAGGAACATTACCTGCTCCAATTGCTCTTTATTTACATGTCTTAAGATTTCATATTTGCAGAAAAATCAAACTCTTTTTATAGCAAGAAGAAGAAAAGTACTATGGTTACTAGTTCAGATGACCAGACATTGGCAGCAGTCTCTAGATTCCCAGTTGCTGTGGCACTTCCTTGACCATTATTTAAAAAGAACTAAAAGACTGATGGTACTTTTAATAGTAGGATTTTTGGGCTGATTGGCATCAGAACCGCTGCAGCTATCACTGGCAGAGCCCTGCATCAAGGAGTCCAGACAGAACAATATGTTAAGGACTGGCATAAAAATGCAAGTGACATGTGGCATAGCCATTCTCACATTGATATGGAACTGAATAATCATATGAATGATCTTGAAACAACTATTATATATTTTGGTTATCAAATCTATAATTTAAATTTGTTACGAGCACTTAAATGTGATTGGAATGAAAGTTCTTTTTGTTTTACTCCTTTGTCTTATAATAATAGTGAGCATGATTGGGAAGAAGTAAAAAATCATTTGATTGGATATAAGCATAATATTTTTAAGATATTTTAGAATTGCAAAAGAAAGCATTAAGCATGTCTCAAAATGAATTGAAAGAAACCCCTGGTGCAGAATGTTGGAATGAATTGTCTGAAAATTTTAATACTATAAATCTGTTTCACTGGTGGAAACAAAAAAACAGTTCAAATATCATTTTCCATTGAATTAGAAATTATTGTTATATGCATTTTAATTGTTTTTATTTTCTAGGGTAGAGTAATATCATATATTCATAGAAAAAAATGAAAAATTAAATCAGATACATGCATTTATGTTAAGAAACTTAGCCATGAAAAACTAATTTTACATTATTTATGATAGAAAGTAGTCTACTAATAACTCCTTGATTTTAATACTAATTATCTGCATAAAAGTATTCACATAAGGAACTTGAAGAAGAATAAAATATAAATGAAATTGCCTTCCATGTAAGAGCTCAAAAACTTGACTGGTTGTCAATGACGGGTAAGGTTCTCAGAGGAGAACAACCTCAGATAGGCACAGTCAGAAGAGCCTATGGAAGAAGACAAGTGTGACAGGAGGTCACCTTGTATTATCTTATATAATGGTTCCTATAGTCTTCACTGAAAAAAATAATTAAGAAAAAAGGGGGAAATGAAGGATTTCAATTAAAGGCCATGGCTACTGACAGAAAGCAGGCTGCCTTGGTATGTATGTGACAGGCGTCTCTAGTCTCAAGACACTAAGATAAGGTCTGGTAAGAGCCTGGTGGAGAAACATTCTCTGCTTCTAAGAGTGTATTTAATATATATCAGATAATGATTAACAAGGTCTGTTACATGCAGGAATGTAAAGAGAACTGAACCATTAACCCTAAAACCTTGCTTACTTCAGTAAAGTGTAAACTATCATGTATGTAACCCTTGCACATGTGCACATGTATTTTCTTTGTTCTAAAGCTAAGTAAAAGCCTCAATGTTTTATGCAGCGGCACTCTCCTCACTTTGGATGGAGGGTCCCCTGACCCCGGTTATTTCTTTCTCATCTTTTCTCATCTGCGGCACCATTTTCATGGACTAATTCTAGAACATCAACATCCCAAATCAAGGCATTGGGAAGGCAATGCTGTCTCCCCAAATTCTAAAGCAATCTAGTGTGGCTTATCTACAATTGTTGGGGTCCATTGGTTTACATCTCTGCCTTCTGTCACACAATAATCTCTCTCTCCTTGCATCTGGTTTTCCAGTGTTCATTGGCCTCTACCTTCTGTCTTTTCCCAGTTACTTTCTCCAACTGCATCCAAATTTCTTCTGCAAGTTCTTGTACTATATATTGAGGCCAACACTAATTCAATAGGGTTACAACTGATCTAAGAAAAACATTTTATAAAAAATCATTTCTATGAGTTACTATCCACAGAAATGCAGATTAAGTTTAAAATGTGTCTGTCATGAGGAAACATAAATGACCTGAACACACTTCCTGATTTCAAGAGCAACTACACAGCTATAGTAACCAAAACAGTTAAGTAATGGAATAAACAGAGAAAAATGGAATAAAAGAAAGCATTCAGAAATAATCCCCTCATCTAGACAACTGATTTTTTTATCCCTCCTTTATTTCATTATTTTAAATATATATATTTTTATTACAGAAGTTATGAACTTACAAAACAATCATGCATGTTTGGAATTCTCACCTCTTTGCCAACATACCACACTGTTGTGGAACATTTCTTACATATTTTGAGATATCATCAGAATAATACTGCTAACTATGGCCCATAATGCACATTTGGAATATTTTTTCAATAACCCCAAAATATTTTATAACACAGTACCTCTTTGATATTGATAAGAATATTACAGTATTGTGATAAACTCTAGTTGATAGGTTACACTAATTGTATTCTTCCCTTGCTTCCACACATTCCCACCACACTGCAAAAGTAATGTACATCCATTCTAGTTCACAGAAGGACAATCTTGCTTTAGTACCATTAAACACAATTCTCATCCACCTCTGGGTTCACTGTGATATTCCTTCCCTAGATTATCTCTAGCTTACTTTTAGTTGACATTTACGTCTCTAAATTACCCTTTTTAGCCACAATCCTATCTATAAACCAGCTGCATTAGTTCTGCTCACTATATTGTGTGCCATCAACTCTTTCTATTTCCACACTTGTAGAGTCAAGTTAATTAAAACTTCCATATACACTAAGCATCAGTAGTACTTCTTAGCCTTCCTCTTATCTCCCAATAAGCTATACTCTAGGTTTTAAAACAATGATTTATTCGTTGTATTTAGCTCATATTAATGAGACCATGGAAAATCCATGCTTTTGTGTCTGGTTTATTTCACTTAGCATAATATTTTTCAGAGTCATCCAGATTATCATGTGTGCTAATTTCATTTCATCTTACTGCAGCATAATATTCCATCATATGTATATATCACATTTTGTTTATCCATTTATTGGTTGATGGACACTTGGGTTGTTTCCATCTTTTGGCAATTGTGGACAATGCCACCATGAACATTAGTGTACACATGTCTGCTTATGTCACAGTTTTCAGTTTTTCTGGGTATATTTCTAGTAAGGGAATTGTTGATTCATGGCAGTCCTATATTTAACTTCCCGAGGAACTGCCAAACTGTATTCCATGGCTGCACTATTTTACAATCCCACCAAATGTGAAGGAGTGTTCCTTTTCTCCATGTTCTCTTCTGCACTTATTGTTTTCTGTTATTTTAGTAATGGCCATTCTATATGGTGTGAGATAATATTTCATTATCATTTTTATTTGCATTTCCCCAATACCTAATGATATAGAATTTGAAAAAAAAAGTTCTTTGGCCATTTGTGTTCCATTTTTGGAGAAATGTCTATTTAATTCTTTTGCCTGGTTTTTAAATTGGATTGCTTAATCTTTTATTGCTGGGTTTACAATTTCTTTATATAGAATGGAAATCAAATCATTATGGGATATGTGGTTTCCAAGTATTTTCTTCCATTGAGTGGGCTGCTTTTTCACCTTCTTATGAAGTCCTTTGAATCACAAAAGTGTGTAAGTGTGAGGAGTTCCAATTTATCCATGTTTTTTTCATTGTTAGTGCTTTCAGTTTCAGGTTAAAGAATCCAACACTGGGGACAAGGCAAGATGGCATTGGTTTAGGTGGGCACTCACCATCTCTCTCATAGAGGATGGCTGATTGGGGACAGTATCCTGTCCAAGTGAGTAGTTCTGGGAGCGCATGGAGTGAGAACTTTAGGGACATTCAGCTGGACAGTGAAGTGGATTGCTCAAGATAAAATCGTGAGTTTTTCCCCAGCTGAAAATCATGGATGTGGACAGCTAAGCCCCATGCTCAGGGCAAAGGGTTAAGGTGAGCCCTGACTCCCATCGGCACACTGATGAATGGGAGCATTCTCCAAGAGTGGGAGGGTTCTGGAACAGGGTGGACAGGGGTTTCCTTTCTGTGGGTTTAGCTGCATGGATCCCCTTGCTGCTTTGGGGAGCACACCAGCAGGCTTGAAGTGGTCCCGGGCTGAGGGAACAGGTGAATCTCCTAAGGAAGCCTGATTTACCTAGCTGCCTTGGGATATGGAGGCTGGGTTCGGGAGGCTGCAGAGACTGCCAATTTTATAGTTCCATGCTGAGGAGTATCAGAGTTTCATCTCCCCTGGGGGGTGTCAGGTAGTGGGAAGTGTCTGATAAGTTTCCACAAGCCTATTTTGGGTACCCTCGGTGGAGGGGGTGGCACAGAAGAGGCCTTCTTTTGGGTCCCTTATCTCTCTCTCTCTCTCTCAAAAAAAAAAAAGGTTACTTAAAGAAAAAGTTTAACAAAGTTTACTTGCTAAAATCTGTCTCAAAACCTGCAGAGAGAAGCCTGCAGGGTAATTGATTGATGAACACAGGCAGACTGAGAGGCTCCACAAGGGCGCAAGAAGGAACGCTGTTCTTCCTTAGCTTAGTTTCACTGCTTGTTTGAGTGTTTGTTTGGCTTTTCTTTGTTTGCTTGTTTGTTTCTTGCTTTTATTTCCTCTTTCTGCCACCCATTTTTTTCTTAATTAGGTGCTGCTAGCTTGTTTCTTCTGTGCTGTGCTTCTTCTTCCTTGATTTCCTATTCTCTGTGTATATTGATTTCAGCTATGCAAACTGTCTCTTTTCCTTACTTCATCTTTCTACCTTTTGATTTCTGTTGTGGTTCTTACATTCCACCTTTTTTTCATTAGTCCACACCTTCATGCATGTCGATTTCTATCTTGTCTATTCTGTTTTCTTTTTATTATTAACTTTTTCCTTTCAGCTCTTGTTTTCTCTTTCTCTCTCTCCTCATCATACTGACCTTTTAAATAATTCTATATATTTTTCTTTATT
>JAQZBX010095443.1:0-11915 GCA_029593785.1 Cabassous unicinctus
TTCAAGGAAGGTTTGGATCATAGAAAGGTTACAAGGGGGGCTGCAGAGGATCATTGGGGGGTGTCGGGGATGGGGGATTCATGGGAGTAAGTCAATCTGAATATACATGAAAGATATATAAAATTTTTCATATGATCAATGGATGGGGCATGGTCATGGTGGGTAGACAATTACTCAATGAGGGAATCTGAATTCCCACCCTGGAGAGCTCTGCTATGTTTCCCAAGGGAGCAGCAACCGTCCCCAGAGTGCAGAGGCAGTGTCTGGCAAAAAAGGATGGCCCACTGATGGGTTATTTTTATTGAGGACTACCATTATGTGTATTTGCTCTTCTAATTGAAACTTAGCCTAATGTTATGGGGTGCCTAAGGGTTACCACCTGAGAGCCTACTTGTTGCTCAAATGTGGCCTCTCTCTAAGCCAAACTCAGCATTTGAATGCATTACCTTCCCCCCAGTGTGGGACATGACTCCCGGGGATGAGCCTCCCTGACAACGAGGGATTAATACCAAGTGCCAACTGGCAACACATTCGGAAAAAGACCTTGAATAAAAGGGGGAAACTGTAAAGAGAAATGAATTCACATGGCTAAGAGACTTCAAAGAGAGTCAGGAGGTCATCCCAGAGGTAATACTTATGCATACCTCAGCAGGATCACATAGAACACCTAAGTGGATATCACCCCACACTGAGGGACCCCTAAGGGCTCTGGTGACACCCAGGTCCTATTCAAGTGGGGATAGCCCCAGAGAATGATGCCTAATTAGTGGGCTCTTCATTGGCATCTGTGTTCCTGAGAGTGACAGAGTTGGACTCAAAGAAGTCATTCCTTCACATGGTCCATCAGTCCCTTCTACTCACACCTATATGTGGTGCAGGAGTGTTTAGGTGTACTTCCAGAGACTGTATCCTCTGGCCCACCTACGTGCCAGCTGTGCGTGGAATCTCGGTGGAGCTGCAACTCCTACCCTACAGCTCAATGGACTCATCCAAGTAACCTGGCAAGGAGACGACGATGAGCAACAGCCATCCCAGGGAAAGGAGAGGGCCTGCAGCTGAAGGCAGGATAATCCTATGCACTATATCCATGGAATATAAGCCCTCTCTCACTTGGAGGTAGAGTGGACATCACCTTCCAAGTCCCCTCAGGATGTGGGGAGGAGCTGTGGACTAGAGTGGACTTGGTAGTGTTCTGTTGTAGACATATTGTGATCCATGCAATTAAAGAAATTGTAACAGTGAGGTGGAGCCGGTGGCCACTGGACATTTTTAGGGCAGGAAGAGGAGGGGCAGTTGAAATACTTGGGCTTTTTTGGGACTTTGGGTGTTGTCCTGAGTGGCGAAGCAGTGACGAATGTAGGCCATTTTCCATCAGAATATACCATGCAGAACTGTGTGGGAGAGAGTGTGGTCTGTGATGTGAACTGTGGTCTATGCTCGGTGTCAAGGCCCCAGGATGTGTATATCCATTGCAGGTGTAGTACCACACGGATGCGGAATGGTTGTGTGACGTGTTGTTGGGGGTGTGGGCAGTGGGGAGCATGGGAATCTCTGTAGTTTCTGAGTAATATTTGGGTAATCTAGACACCTTTATAAAATGTATATATATATATAACAAATAACATTTATGTAAACAAATGTACATATATGCATATGTATTTATATATCATTTTACAAATAAAAAAATTAAAAAAATATTTTAAATTAAAAAAAATTAGTAAGTGGCAGTTATAGCAGTGTTTTGGGGAAATGTAGAGTTTTAAACAATGACATTAGAAAAGAAAAAATATAAAATCAATTATCCATACTTTCACTTTGGAAAACTAAGAAAGAAGATAAAATAAACCCGAAGACAGCATAAATATCGAAGTACGTTTGGAAATCTATTAAAAAGAAAACATATAAAATGAAAACATACACAATGAAAAAAAAAGCAAAACTTAAAAATTGATTCTTTGAAAATTTACAGTAAACTTATTAATGTTTTTATCAGACTAACCAACATAAGAAAAAAATAAGAGAAAACACAAATTACTCATTTACAAATTGGAAGAGATATTTGAAAATATACTGCAGGCTTAAAAAAGGTATTGGAGATATTATAAACACCATTATACTACTACATTTCCCAGCAAAAATTAAATGGAAAAACTCCTTTGAAAGACCACAAAAATTAACTGAACACACTTCAAACAAATAGAAATATGAAGTACTCCATATCTATTTTAAAAATGAATTCACCCAATAAATTTTCCCCTAAAGGAAACTCCAGACCCTGATGATTTCACCGGCAAATTCTAACAAGTATTTAAGGAAGAAAGAGCACGCTCTTTATCAAACCCTTTCAGAAATTGCAGGGAGTTAAGACACTTCTCAATTCATTATATAAAACCATCATAATCCTATTAATGAAACCTTGACAAAGACACTACAAAAGAAAGGAAAATTAAGAAAGTAGTTGCTCTTCCTAAGCATAAATGAAAAATGAAATGCCATGTTTAAAACTTCTGTCCCCGGGACATGCCCTCAGCCCAGCAGTGGGTGGCCCACACCCAGAGGAGCTTCCTGTCACTGCAAAACACTATGGGGTACTCAGGACACCGCCTGCCATATTTACGGGCTCAGTCCCTAGACAGTATTGCGGCTCCACACTCTGCGCCTAGTGCATAACGCCCAACCTCGGGCCCCACTCATTGCCTTGTCCCCGGGCTAACTAATCAGCTGTGTCTGGGGCTGCGGAGGCTGATTCTGGGGACTGCTTTGGTACAGCCCTGCAGGGGGGTAAGCACTGGACTTACAAAGGTATATTAAACAGCTATTATTTTGGTTTCCTCAACATTCTTATCTTTTGGTGGTCTTACATACATGTAGAAGAGTGTCCCATAAAACAGGGTGACACCATCATGTGGGAACCACAGGTGGAGAATGCCTTGTGCCGTCCTTCATTTGATATGATCCAGAGAATGACGACAATAATAAAGGCATAAGACACCAGCATGATGGTGAGGGAATTGGAGAGGTTGAAATCTGCAGATATGAGCATGGCATATTCTTTGACATATGTATCAGAGCCAGAAAGTTTAATGAGCTATGGGTCAGCACAGTAGAAGTGGTTGATGACTGGGACCTGCAGACGGACAAGCGGAAGGTCAGGATGGCCTAGAACAGACCATCTGCGAAGCCATAGACATAAGGAAATATGGCCAAGCAGATGCAGACTCTCCTGGACATTTTCACACTGTAGCGCAATGGGTTGCATATGGCCACGTAGGAGTCATAGGCCATTGCTGCCAGCATGTAGAGCTTGGTAAGGTGGAGTATGATGAAAATATAACACTGTGTAAAACAGCCAGCATAGGAAATGGTCTTCCTCTCTGAAAAGAAAGCAGACAGCATATGTGGAGTTGCTTTCAAGGTGTAGCACAAGTCCACAAAGGAGTACATGGGGGTGTGGAGGTAGGAGTCCACTCTGATTAACACCATCGTGCCCAGGTTTCCTAAGAGGAGGACAAGGTAAACAACCAAAAACAACACAAAGAGGAGAGGCTGGAGTTCTGGGTGATCTGTAAGTCCCAGGAGAATGAATTCTGTTTTTGCACTGCCATGTTTAATGAGCATTTCCTGAGAGTCTATGCTCTTGAAACAAAGAGAAAAAAGAAGACAAATAAGTATAATATATGTTAATATCAGTCAAAATCAAATTCTCTAAACCTGCACATATCATCCAAAGATATATCTTTCTGGATACAACATAAACAGATTTCATACACCTACTAAGTCATTATTTTATTTTCCTTTGTATTAAATTACTTGTAGATTTCTATGTGTACACTTATAACTATAAGTTAGCTGTGCTGATAACTATACCACTACCTAGTCTATACCTCTACCTGCAACTACACTATTTACCCATACAAGTGACCTATATGTCCACTGTCTCCTTGGAATTTCTTTGCCTCTCAAAGTCTATTTATATACAAGACCTTGTTCACAGACTTCTCCTTTGAGAGACATTTCTGATTTCTTCCCTCATACATGAGACAATAAATTTATTTTTTGTTCTATGCTTCTAGCTTCTACATATATTTACCTGTACCAATTGTTCCTCTGCATGACTCAATAATTAATTCTTCAAATGTCAGGGCAATGTCTAGTTCATTATTATACTATGACTGCCTAGCACATACTTATTTACTGAATTAAAAAATAAGAAAGGACAAAGTGGCATATGTCTGAAAGAACGAGTCATCTATCTTGTTTTGCTCAGCTCTGTATCCCTTTTAACCTTTGCATGCTGTTATGAACTTAGGCAATCAAGGTCTTTGTGAAACTTAGTGTGCAAATCAATCTCTTGGGAAATTTGCTTCCAAGCAAATTCACAGACAGTTGGTTTCACAATATCATATGTAAGATACTGATACCTGCACATTTAACAAAGTATCCAGAAGATTCTAATGTAGTCATTCTCAGGAGAGACACAATCATTTGTTTTAAATGGCATATGTCAAATAAAAGAACAAAGCATCTTCAAATTAAATGAAGTAAACACCTACTGCTTTGAAGATGGTAAATAGCAATGAATTAAGATGGTAGTAAAAAAAGAAATGAAGTTATTCATAGTGAGCTTTTAAGCTATTAACCACATCTTGTGCTTATCCAGAGGTATTACTCTTAACTCTTCCTTGTTAGCACTCTTCACATAACAAAATTTTGCTAATTGCTTTCTTACATTCTCTCAAGCTGCTTTTATTTTTGCTCTTTCTATTATACTTAAAGTCTGTTTCCAGGCTTCTCAATTCTTATCTCCTTTAAAATGTATCACAAACACATTTTAGAAAGCCAGGAATGGTGTGATTATTTGAATCTATGTCTGCAGTATCCAGGACTAATTACTTAATGAATATTTGATGAGTAAATTCGTAATAGTTAACGCTGACGTATATAGATTATTAATAACATAGCAGGTTGTAATTTCTATGCTTATTGCATGCAATAAAAGATTTTATCTTCAAAAAATACTCAATTGTAGATTCTATCATTACTTCTGTTTTATAAATGACAAAAATAAAGTACAGAAAGATAAGGTAATTGGGCCACGATCACACTTGAATGAGCATAAGATATGAAACACCAATTAAATCAACTTACTTGAGAACCTTCTATGTTAGGTGCAGCTGCAATATATTGTCTCCCTAATCTTGATATTTTCCAATAAATACCATAAATGGACATAGAGGGCTTTGAGAAATAAAATAAGAAACAACTGGGTCAAGTATAGGATGGAATCCTGCCTAGTGTAATGTAATGAGAGTTGTGTCACTCATCTTCTCCTTAATCATAGTCATTTCCTACTGTGTGGCTTACTGTTATACTCATATACATCTCCGATATAGCTGACCATAAACTGTGGTCACCTGTACTTTCACATCAGGAAACACCATATTTAGAAACAAAAGCAAAGTTTGCATGAGGGGTAAATTGGGGGTCCTGGATTGCAATGATATTTCTTCAGATTAGTCACTTAGGAACTATAAGCAAGACACACCTTTTCTGCATTTGTAAAAGGTTTTAATAATGGGTCCTGCATCTCGTTGGAGTCAATGTGGATGTGAAACTGAATATTTGTAAATATTAATTTATATTCAAGGTATTGTGCATTTAGGCACATAAGTGAACAAAAAACTCCAAAAATTTCTCCTCTGTAGCTCACAAATACTAGTGGGCAGAGACATATGTTATTGCAAGTAAGTAAGTAAATAAATTTTATTTTAAATGGCAGGAAATGTTATGGCAAAAACTAAAGGTATTGGAGTTTTTGAGAAAGGGTGTTAAAAACCTCACTGGAAAGATTGCACTTTGTAAGCATCAAAATGAAGAGAACAAGTAATAAGGATTTCTTGGAAAATCTTCCAGGAAAAATGACCTAAAGGTACAAAGACACTGCTTATGATAATTCTTTGGAAACAGCTGGTGGTGGGCTGTGTGTGTGTGCATGCATGTGTGCGTGAATGTGTTTGTGCAGAGTCCATGAAGAGAAATGCAGAAAATTCTAGCTAAGAGCTTCCCTAAAATAAAAGTATTTCACTTCATTGAAAGACTGATTCTCATATTCTTATAACTTTCCTATTAAAAATATCAACAATCTTCACTGGAGAAGAGTGGTAAGAATTTAGTAGCCCCTTCTATTGAACAATTGTTTAGCAGGAAATACTGAAAAAAGAGCATATTTATTTTTGTGAGCAGCAAGGTGCCATCAGAAGGTATTGTCATGTTCCTCTTCACTTGTGGTGTTTTAATCTAATAAAACTGATGAGAGAAAAGGAGAAAAAAACTGTCATAAAGCAGGTAAAACTAGAAGCATCTTGTATCTCAGGTGTAGCTTTTTCAATGGACTAAGCTGTAATGCAGTATTGAATTGATGGGGCCTCTACTTCAATGATGTCTCTATCAAAATGGTTACAGTGATTTCTGTACTGCAAAATAAAGCAAACCCTGGAAACCAAAACAAAGAAACAAAAAAATGTGGTTGCCAAAACAGAGAAAAATGAGAGTAAAGGCTCAGAACATTGGACTTTTAGATAAAATAAAAGACATGATGAGAAATGGGATTTGAGGCATTTGTTGAGAAAGGAATCATTCATTGCATGTCACATAAAGACTGCCTTTGGATCAGAAAAGGTTTGATTCATAAGCTAAGTCACTTGGGTGGGATACAGATGTATCAACTGAAGCACAAGAAAGTGGAAAGGAGTAAATAAGTTGCAATGAATGTTAAGCATGTTTGCTGAGAAAGATAATTGCGGCAGGTGGGTTGCTTGTGTCAGACCAGAGTAAAAGGTGAACGCTTTCTGAACAAGGAACCTCCAGTTTCACAGTAAATATCACAGGGGGCCTCTACCCAGTGAAGCAGCCTTAGGAAAAACCAGCTGGATGAAAGGAAGCTATGAGTAATAGAATCTGGAACTGACACCAGCTACATAATTCACATAGCTCAGTGCAAAATAAAGATGGAGGGACCTTGTTCAAAACTTTTTAAGAATTGCAAGAGTTTTAAATGAAACTTCTGAGCCTGGGGACCTATCTAACTGCACAGGTATCACACCAAAGAATACAGTGTTGGACCAAGAGGCTGACAAGGGGAATAGAGCAGCAGCAGGAGAGCAC
The DNA here is from genome assembly GCA_029593785.1 of Cabassous unicinctus. Taxonomy (NCBI): domain Eukaryota; kingdom Metazoa; phylum Chordata; class Mammalia; order Cingulata; family Chlamyphoridae; genus Cabassous; species Cabassous unicinctus. Next base: position 7,165 of record JAQZBX010095443.1, read on the forward strand.
CTTCCCCCCAACCCCCACCCCCCCACACACACACAAAGAAAAGGAGAAAAGCTGAAAGGAAGTGTCTCATCCTAAGTAAGGATGCCATTCAAAGACAGTCTAGAAAAATTTTATAGGCCAATCAATTATATGCTAATGATAAAATACGATTTTAGGGAAAAAGACAGAATTTAAAAAATATATTAACATCAATTATTGTAGGAATGGTTCTTAAGCTTCTTTATTTTGATATTACCATGAATTCTTTGAAAAACCCAATGAAACTATGGATTCTTAACCAAAATAAATGCACATGCATTTACATTCTTGTAAGAATGTAAAGGGCTCTAGATTGCCTGAAACAACTGTAAGAACTCATTCTCCAGCTTCACTGTAGAAAATGCATTCATGTGTGAGGTGAGAAGAATGCTTGTAGTTATTGGTTCCTTCACACCAAGTAATAGTTCTGTAGACGATTGTGCAGAAAGATGAAAGCAAATTCGGAGAAGCCTATTTTCAGGGAAATTAGTTGAGGCTCAACTCTGCTACTGAAAACAGAAAGGAATGCATGTACATATTTTGAGGAAATAGACTGCACCAAAATTAAATTTTTCTAAGAGGACTGGAGGGGAAAGATCACTTTGTCAATTTACACTTGCATAGGAGTCAATAATCAACAGGTTTGAAAGGAAGAGAGAAGACATAATAATTATTCACCTTTTAAGAAGCAAACTTAAGGGATTTAAAATCCTTGTAAGTATAGTTGTCTCATTGACTGGAAATGAGGAGATGGAGTAAAAAAGAAAGAGACTTAAAAAGATTTCCATTTTGTCCTCATGGGTATAAAAACTCTATGCTATAGGGAACTACAGATAAACAAAAGTTTACTCCTCTACTAATCTGTGTTCAAAATGTTTTTCTCTTTAGGGGAAGGAAAATAGATGGGGCTATATCCATTTCCTTCTCATTGACCTCTCTTTCTTCTTCCTCTAATAGTAATTTAGAAATGTTCAAACAGATGATGAACAGGAAGAAATGATTATTCTCAGGAGATAAGGAGCTTAGAAGCAAATATGTAAGGATATGGTATCAATTCCCCAGAGTCTCTGGGAGGTAAGAAATAGTGCACACATAGTATTCCAGGCCTAGAAGTGAGGCTCAGAGTCAGCAGGAGTCTTCAGTGAATTTTGACACATGCAACCCTGAGATGTGTCAACCCTCATTAGAGCTGTACACCATCTCATGCTCAGCACAGTCTTTGGGACAGGTCTTATGATCAGATGCACGTGGCCAGTGGCTTTCTAAAGCACCAACACCCTGACCTCTATCTCTGTGCTCAGAGTTCCCTCAAATGAACAGAGGCTCTGAATGGCCCTAGGAGCTTATACTCACAATTGTCACCAACAAAGTCTCTGAGTAAAATTGAGTAACATTTTGCTTAGTTGCAAACTTTAGAAAATAAATAAACCAGATTAGATTATGCTGGGACATGTCTAATTTCTTGAATGCTTAAGTGGTCAATAATTGAATATTTAAAAATTCAGATTTTCAAGAAACCAAAGCCAATTAAGTGACATGGATTCTAGTTATACTGCTAAAAAACTGCTGATACTGGCAAGGTATTTAATCAGTTTGGATTTTGTTTTCCAGTTGTAAAATGGGGAATAGGTTTTTCATAGGAGAGTGCTTAGAAAAATGCCTGGGATAAAGTCAGCACAAATTGAGTGTTTTAAAAATAGTTAACATTTCATAACTGACCTCCATTTTCTTCTTCCTTACCCATAGCCACTGGGAGAAGGGCAGGTCCTGTTTTAAGGGAAAATAGTCAACATTCCTGTTTTCCATTGATTTTCAAAGTTAGAAAAACTTTGTTTCTAAAGAAGGAAAATGTATATTGTCTGTAAATCTCAGTGTAAGACTTTAATACAATTTCTTCTTCACTAACAATAAAAATCATAAGTATGAAACGACTCACTTTCAAATCTGGTTTGCAACATTTTTTGCAAAATCTGATTAAGAAATTTTCCTGTTGACTCTGTAACTGTGAAATGTAGCTGAATTTATACTAGGATAAGGGAGGTGGAGACTCATTCCTTAAAGCAAATCTCAGAAGGACTGAGGAATGCCATAGAGTGTTGTAGGTGAACAAAAGTGGCTTTGAGTTGGCCCTGAATATATGCTCCTAACATTCATCTTCACTCTTGAGCACTCTCATGTAGGTGTTTGTTGCCACTGCTCAGTCCCCCAAGGCATCTAGAAGACTGGTCTTCAACTTTAACAAGGGTGTTGCCTGCTTTACATGTAGTCATGGATGGAGTTGAAGGGAAAAAATGAAGTTTAAGGAAGGCATATTCCTGAAATATATTTTAATTAACTTTAACCAGATTAGATAGATAGATAGATAGATAGAGAGATAGAGAGAGAGATAGATAGATAGATAGATAGATAGATAGATAGATAGATAGATAGATAGAAAGATAGATAGATAGATTAACCCAAAAGAAGTCAATTCATCCTGAAGTGGGTACAGCACATTAGGCAATATTATCCTTATAATAAAAAGACAGCATTGTTAATTCAAAAGAATTCAGAAAGATTATTGAACAACATGCCATTATTTTTGTTCATGAATCAACAGAAAATAAAAATGTTTAGATATTGTGAGTTAGCAGAGTGCAAAAATTACTGAGAAATATTCTGGATCCAGAAATCCTGGGTGAAAATCTCAGCTCCTTTAGTATCTAGCTGTGTAGCTTTGGAAAAATCATTAATCTCTTTCCCTCATTTCCTCATTCATATATTGTGGTACATAATAGCAACTCCCATTATTAAAGGAGATAATTCAGGTAAAACTTTGTAAATATGCATGCCATGTGGTAAGCACTTAATAAGAAGTAGATACTATTTTTATTTGGTGACAAAGCCAGGTCTAGTCCAGGACAAGATTCATCATCAAAGCGTGGAATCCTTAGTGTCAAGGATTTTATCTAATCTATAATTGTAGATTCAGCAGAACCTAGAACAGTGCTTTTCTAATTGTAGGCAGTAAATAATTGTAGATGGGATGGATTTTCTCTTATGTCTAGCTCCCTTTCCATTAAGTAAATATCACTCCATTGTACATTTATGAATAACTGTATTTTGAGAATAGAGCATAATAAGCTATTCATTTTAGTTGAGGTATTTATTAATTCATCAGAATATGAATTTCAGTCTTAAGTTTCATGTTTACCATTTAAAGATTTATTTCTAGATTCCAAATTGAAAAAAATGTCTAAATCCTACCTGAGGAAGGAGCATGGTTTCACAGAGACAGAGTCATGAAGTGTTTATAACCAAATTATCACATAGGGACCAAACCTCTATGGTTCAATTATTTCTGGCAGGAAGTCATTCTCACTATGAAAACCAACTACCTTTTAATCTTCTGGTAATCCCAAGCTCATTGAGGACATGATTTTTACCCACTCTCCAATATCATCAGGGAATTAAATCTCCTAAGAATGTTACGGTAATGGTATTCATTATTTATTTTAATTTACACTTAAAAGTGTTGATATTTTTTGACATAGGAATAGTGTGTGGTATAAGGAGAAAGTTTTGGATTCTAAAAAAACAATTGAAAGATCAATTATTATTTTTTTATTTTTTATTTATTTTTAAAGAAGTTTTAGATTGTCTAGAAGTTACATCAAAAATATAAGGGATTCCCATACACTCAACCTCCTCCCCTTCCCATACTTTCTCCCATTAACAACATTTTTCATTACATTTGTTATAAGTGATAAACAAATATTGAAACATTGCTATTAACCATGGTCTATAGTTTACATATGGGATCACACTTTGCACTGTACAATTTTATAGATTTTGAAAAATTGTATAATGGCCTGTATCTGTCATTGCAATATCGTGCAGAACAATTCAAATGTCCCCCAAATGCCCCATGTTACATCTATTCTTCCCTCTCCTTCCCATCAAAACCTCTGGTGACCGCTGTCTTTATATCAATGTTAAAAGTTCTTCCATTACTAGAATAATAATAAGTCTACTTTAGTTCATAGTTGCATTCCCTCGTTATATGTGTTCATTCCTCAATCTTGAAAATTTTGGTATGGTGATGCCCACCTGGTTCCTATTGAGAGGGGAATGAGATCTCATGGGGCAGATGGATGGAAATGTTTTGCTTACAATTGTAGATACTCCGTTTTTTGGGGTGGGAGTTTATCCATCATCATCCTTTTGTTAGTTGTCCTGGATGAGTTTGATTAATTGGAGAGTAAGTGTTGCCTGCAACTCTTCTGACGTTCAGGGATCAACGGGCTTATGAACAGATGAAGAGTTAACTCTCTGAGACATGTATTTAATGGGTATAGTGCTAATTATAGGTTCCAATTAAAGAGGCAGAGGAACCATTTGTAGGAAAATTACAAATGAGTGTAACTCTGATACATTGGGGAGATAGGTCGTCACTTATTCCAAGGTAAGGCTCACTAATGGGGTGCGGATTTCCTGTGATTGTCTGCCCTACCTATGGTGCCTAGATGTTCCTAGATCCCTAGGAGCATCCCTTGTTAGGAAATATTTACTGTGGCAGTCAGAGTGATCCTCTTGAGACGTGCATAAAAGTAACCTCTGAAATGACTTCCAAACTCACTTTGAAATTTCTTGGCCATAAAAACTCAATTGTATTTAATATTTCCCTCTTCTGGTCAAGGTCTTTTTCCAAATGCATCACTAGTTGGTGCTTGGTAAAGATCCCTCAGTGCCAT